>PVJH01044688.1:0-12854 GCA_004026705.1 Nesogale talazaci | reverse complement strand
AAGATTCCAGGCCCTTCTTTCCTTGGGAATACAATAGGATGCACTCCTAAGGTTAGGTTACTTTGTATGACAAAGGTGACTGGGGCTGGGCAGGGACAGGTCAGGCCACTGAGGAGAGGCTCCTAGCTGCACCTGGTCTAATCAGGTGAGCCCATTCAAAGAAGGTATAGGCCAGAGTTTGGCAAACTGCAGCCCGCAAGCCCTATTCGGCTCTTTCCGTGTGAACATGAGGCTCTGCAGTAGCACTGAAAACATTTGAAGGTTATTATTTCAGATCATGGTGATTTTGTTTGTTTGGAACAACATGTAGGACTCTTGAGTGGCTTTAAAATTCTTAGGAGGGACCAGGATTGGCTCTTCGGTCTCCAGAATTTGCCGACCCCTGGTTGAGGCCATCTCTGAAAGGAGAAATGCAGAGGCAAGAGAGAATTCTCCCGCTGGTCTTGAAGAAGGCGGTGGCTGTGATGTGGACTGCCTACAGGGAGGACCACAAGGCAGGG
Source organism: Nesogale talazaci (assembly GCA_004026705.1). Classification (NCBI taxonomy): domain Eukaryota; kingdom Metazoa; phylum Chordata; class Mammalia; order Afrosoricida; family Tenrecidae; genus Nesogale; species Nesogale talazaci. The sequence continues at coordinate 12,354 of PVJH01044688.1, read as the reverse complement.
GGAGGTGGGCAACCTCCATATCTGAGGCCTTGGCCCTCCCACCATTGAGAATGGGATTCTGATGACAGTCAGAAGAGTTTCGACAAGGACCAGGGGCTTCCGGTTAGAAGGCAGCCCAGTGAGCATCATGGTTACAACCTTAGGAAGTACTGAGCAGAGAGCGCCCATGGGGGAGAGGAGATCTGGTTGCACAGGACTGCGTGCTTGGCTACTGAGGTTCAACACCCCCGGCCCCCCTGCAGGAGACAGATGTGGCAGTCTACTTCTGTAAACCCTGCGGTTCATTTCTACTCTGTCCCACGAGGTCACTGTGCATCCAACTTGACTCAGCAGCCTTGGGGCCTCGTGAATATGCATGCTTGGGGTGTTCATGTAGCAGTGGACGGGCGGATGCGTTGTGTCCGCTTTGTGGGTAGTGTGACCAGCAATGCTCAGGATATTGGCCTACAAGACTGTGTGCCTAGGTGTTTTCATTTCCTCTTGAGGAGACTCCTTAAGGAGAATTTCTGCGTCATACAATTCTGTGTTTATCCTTTTGAAAAATCGCCAGGCTTTATCCCAACCTGGCTGTATCATTTTTCATATGCACCAGCAGGAGATGAGGGTTCCAGTTGCCCTCCCACCCCCCTCCCGGCTCACACACACACACACACACACACACATTATTTTTCTGAGGTTAGGGAACCTTCCTCCATTCCTGTTGCCATGTTCTTTGAATATCCCAGGTTCTCAGATGATTTGCTCAGCATCAGTATGGTGAAAGGGTGTACCCCTGGCATATACCACACCTGATATGAAGGCAGGGATTACCCCCCTATCCTCTTCCAATGACTGTCTCATGGCCAATGTACAGATTCTGCATGAGCGCAAGGAAGTACTTTGAAATTCCCATTCTTTGGCAGCGCTATCCTTAATGTCTTATTACCTGTGGAGGTGTGTGCCTTTGCGTTGTCAATAAAACACAGGTAAACATCTTTCAGTATTCTTGCTTTCAGCCAAGCTCCCTCCCTCAGACATCAGCAATGGTATCCCTTGCCCCATGCCCTCTTCTGAGTCCAGATTGAGATGACAGCACTTTTGTGTGGATGGTCTGCTGGCATACACATGACAAAAAGACTTTTGTTCTGTTTGTTTCTCCCCACCCTTGGATTTTTTAAAATAAAACTAACTACAACTTTGCAACAACAAAAAATACACTAAAACTAAGAATTGTGAGCACAATTCCTTTTCCAGAGTGCTACACCCCACCCCCACCCCAAACTACTGCTGCAGAATAAAATTAAGTCTAGGGTTAAAAGGCTCTAGAGAAAGCTGCCTTCGTGCGATAATTACACGAAAGAGAAAGAAACTAGTTATTATGACCCATAATTGTTCACCTTTTTCATATATTGAATCTCTGTCCTCAGCCCGCTGAATTCTCACAGCAAAGAAATTGCTCAATACTCTTAAAACTTCTGTTTTTCCTTTGGCCTAATTCAGTGAAATGGGTTCTTTGGGAGGTTAATCCTTTTTGGCAACACACATGTGAATGCCCTGCCCCCCTGCCTCTTACCCCCACCCCGTGAGCTTCATAGCTCCACACACCTTTGCACTGTGCGCTTTACCAGAGCTATGCAGCAAATCGGTCCCCTGCCTCGAGGAACCAGTGTAAAGACCCCCAAAGAAAGCTTTCCCCTTGCAGTCATCTGTTTTGTGGGAATCCAGGCCAGGCGGGGGATGGTGGAGCCTCCTCTTCACTAAGATCCCACGGAGATTTGCCCTGGGTCGAATGAACCATCCCTCTATCTGGGCCCATGACTGGAGCGGTGAGGACAGTGGGAAGGAGTCGAGGTGTTTGTGTAGAGTTGGCATCAAAGAGCACGCTAACTGTACATTCCTATAATTAAGCAGCCTGGCATCCGACCAAAAGTCACCACCTGCTCCAGGACTGGAATTTGAGTCTGACTTCACGCAGACCCCCGAGAAGCCCCCAAGGGAAACAGGGCTCAGTGGTGCTTTGGGAAGGCTTCTTCCTGCGGCTCCCAAGAAGGCACCACTCCCAGCATCCTACCACCTCCCTGGGAGCAGCCTTCAGTGCCACGCCAAGACCTTTCCACAACTGAATGGTGGGATGGGAAGCGGGGTAGGGAAACATATGAATGACCCAGTAGGTAACGCTTCACACTCAAACGTGGCATTGCAGGTTATTTCAGTGACATCCAAGGAAACGTTTGGGGGCTTCATGCTACTCAATGCAGATTAGGGATGCAGGGCTCCCCAAGCACAGCTTTGTATAAAGGCTGCACATTCACGGGGCCAGCAGTCAGTCAAAAGGGGCTCAGGGGGGATTGGCACAGGTTCAGAACCCAAGGGGGAAAGAGAAAGGACTGTACAGCCCCCTGCTTCCAAAACTTCCCCAGGGGAAATGACCCCAGGCTTCAAAAGGTTTGCTTCTGAATCCAGCCTCCTGGGAGGAAACCCGGCATAATGCCTCTCTGTCCCCAGCCCTCTGATCTGGATGACTTTGTGTTTGCAGCCCAGGCCTGGGAAGCAGGGACCAAAAGGTTCCCAGCACAGCTGGTCTTCTGGCTTCTGATATCCTGGGCCCAGCAGCTCTGCCACAAAGAGCTTATTCCTGAGGCTTTGCCCACGTCCAGTGACCAAGTCCCGGTCCAAAGCGAGATGGAGCATGTCGGCACCTTTTAAAAGTACATGTGGGATCTCACATGTAGCTTCCTTGGTCCAACTGAGGACCCCTGCTTCAGGGGTGACACAGAGGAACTGAGTCGTGGCAAGGATGGCAAGACTGAAAAATCAGATTCTGCTGCAACTGTACAGGACACAGGTGGCGCGAGAGTAGAATTCTCCCTTTCCACTCCAGAGACCTAAGTTGCTTCTTGGCCAACACACCCTTGCTCAACCACCAGCCGTCCATCAGGGGTTGCTTCTGTGTTGCTATGACGCTACACCAAGCAGGTTGCTGAAGAGCTTCCAGACTAAGATGGACTAGGTAAAAAAGGCTGAAAATCATCCAACAATCAGACAAGGAAGGTCCATGAGCCACCGCGGTCCCATCCCCAGCCTATCATAGGGATGGCCCAGGCTCAGGCAGAGTTCCATTCTGTGAGTCCCGGGCTGACTGGACGTTAGCTAAAACTAGCGCTGCGCAATGTCCATTCTGACCAGCTCTTGTTAGCATATACCTAGCATCTTTGGGGGGTCACCAACACCACGGGAGCAGAGGAAATGTCCCCTGCCATCAGGAGCGTGCATGTCTTACCTGTGGAAACACTTCAGAAGCAGTGATGTAACCGACCAGAAAATGTAACAGACACTCCAGCACTCGTCAGTGCTGATGGATGGGGCAGAGGATTGAAGCTCTATTTCATGCATGAGGAGCAAGGCACTCCTGATTCATTAAGCTCTTCTCTCTTAGGGGTCAGTCAAGCCACTTCTAAACTGCACAGAGCCTCCCACCCTCTCCTTGGAAGCCCCCATGTATATTTAAGGAAATTCAGCTGAACGATTCCGAATCATGCGTACCATGCTCGTCAAAAAGAAATTAAGACACTCTGTAAAGAAGCAAGTGAAATTTCAGGAATCTACTTGAGGCTTTCCCATAAACCCGCAAACTGGAAGTATTCAAAAATACACTTACACTGAAATGAAATAAGTCAGAACTTAAAGCAAGCCAAGGTCAAGTATATTATATGCCAGGCCCAGCATTTTGAAATTTTGTCTAGCATGGCTCCCCACCCCTCCTCGCACTTCCCCACCCCCACCTTAAGATGCCCAGTGTGTTTTATTTCAGGTACTCATGCCTAGTACTTGCAACAAAAATTGTCTTCATTTGGGTTAGACTACCATCCCTGCCAGAAGCTACCGCTGTTAGGAGCCACCGAGTCTGCCTGACTCATAGCGACACCACCCGGCTTTCACCATCCACAGTCCTGGTTCTGTCCATGGTTGCAGCCACTATGGCTATCCAACTCTTCCAGGGTCTTCCTCTTTCTCACTGACTCTTGATTTCTCCAAGCACGATGACTAGAGGATCAAATGCTATGTGTCTCAGACCATCACTTTCTACCCATCTAAGTGGGTTTCTTATAAAATTATAAATTCCTATTCCAAGCAGCAGTAATTTCATTTTAAAGAATTCAATGAACGCTCTAGGAATGTATTTCAAAAACTCTGCAAAATCCCCAGAAAATCTCCGGGGGCTTTCACAGTGCAAGGACATAAGCGTGAAGGGCAACAGAATGGGATCCAATCTCTAACTAAGTCTGCAACTTTAGACAAGGCACCTTCCATCCTGTCACCTTCATGTTAGTGAGGATGCTGTTGAGTTGGCTCTGACTCACCCTAACCTTATGTACAAGCAGAATGATGGGCTTCCCTGCCTCCAGGGTCTCTGATGTGTCTGAGCATGTGATCTCTGCTTCTCTCTCTCTCTCTCTCTCTCTCTCTCTCTCTCTCTCTCTCTCTCGTCTTCTGACTGAGCCTCGACTTTACTAGTCATGATATCTTTCTCCAGCACTCGGCCTTTCCTGACGGCAGGCCCAAAGTAAACCCGCTGAAGTCTGGCCAGCCTCCCATCTAAGGAGAATTCTGGTTGCAATTCTTCTAAGATTGATTTTGTTCATTCTTCTGGAAGCTCCCGATATATTAAATATTCTTCACTGACATCACAGTTTGAATGCATCGATTCTTCTTCTGTTTCCAAACCCATATGAGACGATTGAAAGGACAAGGCTTGGGTCAGACACAAGGGACATATTTGCTTAGGCATCAAAGTGATATCTTTGCTTTTCGAAGGAATGTAAAGAGAAAGTAGAGGGGCAAGGGAAAGAGGAAGGCCCTCGACAAGATGGATTGACCCAGTGGTTGCAGCAAAGGGCTCAGGCATCAGAACAATTGTAAGGGTGGCGCAGGACCAGGCATTGTTTCTGCTCTGTTACACAAGGAGGCTGTGAGTCAGAACAGATTTGATGGCACACAACAACAGCAACAACAACATTATTTTTGCAGCAGATTTGCCAAATGCGATACAGCAGTTGATTTCCTGACTGCTGCGGCTATGGACATTGATTGTTGACCCAAGTAGAAAGAAATGCTTGACAGCTTCAATTTCTTCCTCATCCTTCCTAGGCTTACTGATGTGGTCGTTATGTGCCTTAAGTCTCCTCATTTATAAATCAAGGAAGCTGAATCTTGTGCTCTCTCCTAGAACTTGGTCCTTTGACAGTGATGAACAGTCCAGAGTTCTCTATGTTAAACCCCTGTGTTAGTCCAGGAAGACTAGAGAAACACATTTTTAAGCATGCATATGTATGTAAGGGAGAGATTTATATATAAGAGAAATGAAATATTGAGAAAACATCCCAACCCAATCTAGTCCAAGCCCAGAAGTCTGATATGAGACCATATGTCCTGTACCAGTCTATAAAGTCTTCTTCAGATTCATGAGTCATATGTAATGACACCAGGAAAATCACATGCCAGTGGGCGCAAGGTCTTGTGTGTATCCAGTGACGGTAGAAGCATCTCAGCACTGGCAGGAGCCTTTCTGTGGCTTCTCAAGCATCTCAGGACTGGCCGGAGTCTCTCTGTGGCTTTTCCGACTTCAGAGGTCTGGTTGCATCAGGGTAAGCCCATGTAGCTTCTCCTCCAAGATGTCTCGCAGGGAGTCTTCTCAGTAAAGCATCTCCAAGGGACTGAGTCGTGAGTCTCTCACCTCCGGGGGTGGGGGGATGGGGTGGGTGGGGGCAGAATTCCGTCAGATTTCCCAATTCTCAGGAAAAAGAATGCGGTCTGATTGGCTATCTCCAGACTGATAGGCTAGACTCCACCCCTACACTCCCAATCCTGAAATTGACACCAGAGTACATGGCTGCCACAACTGCCATGGAGATTTCACATGGAGACGCCCACTTTGGGGCTTCCTCTTCACGCCTTTGATCATCCACCACTCGAGCCCTTGCCTTGTGCCTAAGTGTTGACGAATCACAGTGGAGACCATGGTTTCTGTCAATGTCTAGTGTTCATTTCCATGGAGGAAGCCAACAATGAGAAGACAAGTAGGAGAGGAAATGGCTTGATGGAAAGGTTTCCCCAACACTCCGCCAACCCAGGGGAGGAGTCACATTGTTTATCCAAGGCTTTGGGAAAGGACCTAACTCTTTTGTGCCTTCTAGGGGAAGAAGAGGCCCGCTAGGCTCAGTATGTTGACAGAGCAAGCAGCAGGGGGAAGGTGCAGGCATGTGAAGCCAGGGCACCTTTCAGGGTCCTGGTCCACAGACACTGGATTCAGTGGGTCACACTTGGGAGTCAGAGCTTAATCCTAAAACTATTAGGGGCCTATTGAGGGGGTTAAAGAAAAGAGAGATGGGGGAGGGCAAAAGAAGAAGGAGAAGAAAAAGAAGGAGGAGGAAGAGGAGGAGGAGGAGGAGGAGACCTGAGTAAAACATAACTTAGGAGAGCCATTCAGGCCCCAGGGTGGAAAGTTCAGTGTTGTGATAATGGTGGTATGTGTGTGCATGCGGGTGAAATGAGATGACCAGGGGAGCTGAGAAGAAACTGGTGATGTCATCCTGGGGGCAGGTAATCTGTACCTAACCTGGACCAATGATGGAAAAGGAGACAGAGCGGAAACCAGCAGCAGGGTCATAAGATGCTGATTCTACATCATGGAGAGTTTCTGGCTGTTTTCTATACCTTGGATCACATTTTTGAAGTCACTGAAGCAAACCCCAAACTAAACTCTCTGTCACAGAATCAATGCCAGCTCATGGACAAGTAGAACAGCCCTGTGAGTGCCTGAGAGAGATGGTAATTCTTTACGGGAGTAGAAAGCACTGTCTTTCTGTTGAGAGAGGTTGGCTGGTGGTTTTGAAATGCTGACCTTTCACTTTGCAGCCCAACGTGTAAGCACTATGCCACCAAGGCTCCTCAAGGATCTCCTTGGGGGTCACCAGTGTACATGCTTCTGGGTCCAGTCTTGAAACAGAAATGAGAGAACTAAGCCAGAGCAAGACAATAGTACTGTTGAGAATGGCATGAAGCGGGGTGTCCACAGGTAGCAGCCCCAGATGCAACCACTATGCCACAGGGCACCAATCACTGAACAAGACTTCTAAATAAATTTCTAATTATTTATTAGCCTCTTTACTAGCCTATAATCTTGGGGCATGGGGGTGGCAGGCTGGGGAAGATAATGGCTGCATCTTTCCTGTCCATCATTAGACCCCAATGACATATAGTATTTGACAAATAAATAAAAATGCATGCCCTTGGGTCATTGTGTTGGAGAGTCTTTGCCATTTTCAGATAATAGTCCTGTTAAGTTTTGATCGTTCTAAATTCTATTTGGAATTTGGATTAGTAGTGGAAGGTAAAATCCTGACCTTTGGGCTTGGAATTGGATACGAACAAGAACTCCTCCTCTCCCCTTAGACTTGTGTGACCTTGAGGAAGTCACTTAACCTCTCTAAGCTTTCTTTCCTCATCTGAGGAAAAAAAAGTGAATATGGTATCACTATTGACATTCTAAACTGTAGTGAAGACAGACAAGCCAAAGTTTTTCATGCTAAGTGTATAGCAGAGTGTCTGCCTCAATAATGACTCATTAGACTAGAAGGGTGGATGAAGAGATACATTGCTGATGGGTGGATAGCTGCACTGATAATGAATGGGCAGATACACTAATGATGGATGGATAGATGTGTTGATGAGATTTATGGGTAGGTGCATTGACCAATGAAGGGAATAGTCTAAAGAGGAAACATCTATTGGGTTATGCACTTCTTCAGGCCTACCCTTATCCCATTTTGTGGGGGCTTATGTAATAAATTGAATACAACTAAATATTAAAAAGCCACCTGGTATTGGTTTCTATGACGTCTTATGGCCTGCTGCCATTGAAGGCTGAAGATTTACAAGTTCTTATTTTAGGTTCTGTCTAGACAACATTCTAAATAGGAACTTTATGCTAATCTGCAGGTGCTGCTTATGAACAGGTTACTTCTAAATAGTAGTAGATACATTACCTTACCCCACCACCACCAAAGAAATATCCAGAGCAAATAATATGCATTGAGACTGTACTCTCCAAAGGGTACAGTCTTAGCCAATTTGTCCACTCCTCCCATACCACCTGGTCCCTACTAGCCTCTGTCCAATTACTAACAAATCAAATATTCACAGTGGGTATAATTAATTAAATGCATTTTGACTAATTAACTTAAGAATTGGTAAATAGAACCTCCCTTTGGTAATTTGAAGACTTCGCCACTGGAGCTGCTGATTAAAATGTGGAGCCGAATCTGGCTGGAAACTAGCATGTAATGAATGGGAGTCCTTTGCAACATTTCTTTTAAGGTTTGTCAAATTGTATCCCACTGATATTGCTAACCCCCTTTAATCAGTAAGTATAAAATTCATCTGATAGCATAAAATATGTCTGACAATGGCATACATCAAGTCCCAAACTGAACATTCAAAATAAATTGTATCGAGATTTTGTCACAATCATTGATTTCTGCTTTTCAAGCTGGTTTCTGGGGCAGCCACATAAAAGTTAAATACAAGCTATCTATAGGCTCATTGGATTGCGGTAATTCATTAAACCAACGGTGGCTTTAATAAATCTGAGCATAAAGATTGCTTCAACAGCCATCCGCAACTTGGAAAAGTGCCACTAATCAAAGAGGGTGGCAAAACTCATCTTGTCGGCATGAAGCAGATGTAAGAAGTAGCTCTGCAAGGTTGCTGAGCGCTGGCTTCCAAGGGTTGATGTGTACTCTGACAGCAAGATCTGAGAACCAGAGGAGATGGGACCCCCTCCAGGACCAACCTCTCCACAGCTAGTGGTCAGCACCTGGGCAGCATGGGTCCTTTGAACAAAGCCCATGTTAGTCTTAAACACCTGTCCACTTATCATGCAATCTTGTATTCTATTACCTGTTCAATTCCCCCATTCCATTCATGTTCCAATGAAAATTGTGATGTAGTCTTGATACTGTCAATCATTTCCATTTCCAGTGACTCCCTCACGCTGAGCAGAAGCAGGGTGGAGATTATGACTGTACCCATTTCAGGGGGTTGCCCAAGGTCTTATAATTGGCAGGGCTGAAAGTGATCAAAGCTCCTCATTCTAGGATGGAATCTCATATCTTTATGATACTATGTGTCCTTGGGCAGTCTAGGTAACCTTTGAAAGCCTCCGTTTCCTCAACTGTGAAGTGGAGGTAATGCAAGTATCTCATGCTTCCAGGGGGTTTTGTGAATTCCTGTTGGTCAGATGCATCTGGTTGGTGGCAGGTCAATTCCGACTCATAGCAGCCCCCAGTGACAGAGTAGAACTGCTCCCATGGGATTTTCTGGACATAATCTTCCTGGAAGTCAATTGGTCAGATACATAGTGAGCACTCTTAGTACATTTTTGTTACTATTTATAGACTAGGTGTTAAGAAGACCCAAATCATCACAATTGGACCAATAGGTAACATCATGATGAATGAAGAAAAGGTTAAAGTCATCAAGGATTTGTACCTTGCTTGAATCTACAAGCAATGTTCATGGAAGCAGCAGTCAAAAAGCATGTTCCATTCGGTAACTCTGCTGCACAGACTTCTTTAGAGCATTGAAAAACATGGGTGCTACTTTGAGGACTAAGATGCGCTTGACTCAAGCCTTGGTGTTTTCCACGTGGAAGATGAACATTGACTAAGGAAGACCGAAGAAGAATGGATACATTTGAATTGTGAAGAATATTGAAAGGACCGATGAACTGCTGAAAGGACAAACTGATCTGTCTTGGAAGAAGAAGGGCCAGAGTGTTCCTTCGAGGCAGGGATGGCAAAGACTCGTGTTATGCGTAATTTGAACACGTGGTCAGGAGAGACCAGCCCTGGAGGGCATCATGCTTGCTAAAGTGGATGGGGCAGCAAAATAGAGGAAGGTCCTCAACGAGCTGGTTTGGCACCATGGCTACAACAATGGACTTGGACAGAGGAACAATTATGAGAATGGCACAGAACCAGACAATGTTTCATTCTATTTTGTATAGGGTTGCGATGGTTCAGAATGGGCAGGGTGGTACCTAATGACAGCACTATTTACAGAGCCAGTTGTATCAAAAAATTAAAAATCTGGGACAAGGTGAAGATGTGGAAAGAAGACTGAAATTTCAAATTAAAGAAAATAATGACCAGGTCATACACTGACCCTTTCCAAACATGAAGTACCTAGCTTGTTGACAAATGTGACAGGAAGCTCCTGATATTTTGGCCCCTTTCAGCTGTGACTCGTTACTGTAAAATAGAGGTGTGATGAGGAGATGAAAAAGGAATTTAAATACACCGACTGACAGAAATTGTAGGAAAATTGATACACCAGAAGATAAAAAGCAATCAGAAAGATTTACATAAACCCTTGTGATCTCAAAGGTCACCTGTTTGGGAGACTACTAATGGAAATACATCTTCTTTCAAGCTGGGTGATGATTTAATTGAAAAGGAAAGGATTTAAATGAACCAAGTCATAAGAGCAGAGTAGATTTATGCCAACTGCAACCAAAAATGCTTGTTTCTATGGGGGATAATCGGTCCACTCATATACAAGTCAACTTTTAAGGTAGAATAATAAATGTGGCCATTAATTTGCATTTGATTCAGCCCCTTAAATATGTAGATATTCATGAGCCTTGTGAAGGTAAAAAAATAAAATCAGTTTTCTAGTCAACCCCTGACTCTACTCAGGAAAGGAGGATGGTTTCTTAGCCATTAACTTACTTGAACTTTACAATGACCCTTTGAGGTAGCCAGGGTAAGTACTGTCGCTTCCACTTTATAAGAGAATGTAATAAATGCTTATTGAGGGCAAGGACCAAGACATTTGTCTTTTTTTTTTAATCCCCAGTGCCTAGCTAACAAAAAGTAAGTCAATGATTACAGCAGAACCTATTGGATAGTGTGCTTTAGATGTGAATCCTGTGTGCATCACAGACCAGAAGTTTTAAGTTCTACCTTTACCATGCGTTCAAGTCCAGGCTCTACACTGCCCATCAGAATATATTTCTTGGAAGCTTAGCCTGTAACAGAGATCATACTGACCTTGCAGAATTGTTGCAATAATTAAACACTTGCTGAGTGTGGCAATCATGTGATCTTATGTCAGTTTCAGGATTGGAAGTGTAGGGGTGGAGTCTAGCCTGTCAGTCTGGAGGTACCCAATGAGACCTCTGTATTGGCATGGTTTTCTTCTGAGAATTCTGGGAAATCTGGCCAAATTTCCCCCTTGGAGGTGAGAGACTTACCACTCAGTCCCTTGGAGATGCTCCACTGACAAGCCATAAGGTTGGCTGACTTCCTGTGAGACATCCCAGAGAAGAAGCCACATGGGTTTACCCTGATGGAACCAGACCTCTGAAGCCAGAAAAGCTGCAGAGAGACTCCTGCCAGCACTGAGATGCTTGACAAGTGAGTGCTGAGATGCTTCTACAACCTGATACACAAGATTTTGCACCACAGGCCCGTGATTTCCCTGATGTCATTTCATGTGCTTCATGAATTTGAAGAGGACTTATAGATTGGTATTGGACATATGGGCTAAAATCGGACTTATGGCCTTGGTCTGGGTTGGGATGTTTTCTTAATATACAGTTGCTCTTGTATATAAGCCTCTCCCTAATATATACATGTGTGTTTATGAATTTGTCTCTCTAGTCTACCCAGGTGAACGCACTGAGAGAATAAGGTGAGGTGATGGGTGGAGAACATTTTGAGCAACGCTATCCTCATTCACTGCTCCAAGTCCTGGGGACTCCAGAGTCAGAAACAGAAGGAAACACTGCCCAGTCCCGCGCCATCTTGGTCAAGAGTATGGTGGAGACCATGATGGCAGCTACTGGGTCAGTCTGACTCATTATGAGTTTCCTTTGTCTCTGCTTTACCAACAATGTCCTTTCCTAGCAATCGATCTGTCCTGATAAAGTTTCGCATGTCAATGAGCCCAAGCCTCACCATCCTTACATCTAAGTCACACTGATATCTCTTCTGGGACTGATGAGCGTCTTCTCTTGGCGGGCGACATTCCACATTCCTTGCCACCACCACCATAAGGATGCATGCATCCCTCTGTCTTCCTTTTTGTCGGGTCAGGTTTCAAATGCATATGAAGTGATAGGAGGGGTGAGCTTGGGGTCAGGCACACCTCAGGCATTAAAGTATCTGTCATATTAAGAGTGTCAAAATGATAGTTATTACTATCCCATGAATATCCTTAGAAATACTCAGACCAAGGGCATTGATGCCCCCAAAAAACACACAATCAAACAAAAGAAATACTTAGACAAGCATACTATTTGCATGCCAACCC
>PVJH01044687.1:0-12846 GCA_004026705.1 Nesogale talazaci | reverse complement strand
TATACATGTTTTCTTCAGTTCTTTTTTTTTGGGGGGGGCGGGGGGGAGTGGGGGCATCACGGCTCTCCGGTGGTGGGAGTAGGAGGCCCAGCCCCACCGCTGGAATTGAACCTCCGTCCCAGTGGGCCACAGTCCCGCACACAACCACTACGCCGCTGGGGCACAGCCCTTCCTTCAGTTCTTAAATGTTTCCTCCTCCCCACAATCATGATACAAATTGTACCTCACAAATCCAGCTAGACCAGAGGATATACACTGGTACAGATAGGAAGTAGAAACAGAGGGAATCTCAGACAGATGATCCCTTCAGGACCAGGAGGGTGGAGGGAAGGTGGGTAGAAAAGAGGAACCAATTATAAGGATCTACATATAATCTCTTCCCTGGGGTATGAACAATGGGGAGTGGGTAAAGGGAGACATTGAACAACATAAGTAATAATGATAACAGTGTAAGTAATAATAATAAGTAATAATAATTTATAAATTATCAAGTGTTCATGAGAGAACTTATACCAAAAGCTTAAGTAGAAAACATGTTTTGAGAATAGGAGGGCAACCGATGTACAAATGTGATTGACATACAATGGATGGATGTATGGATTGTCATAAAAGTTGTATGATTCCCCAATAAAATCATTTTAAAAAAACACAAAACTTTGTTCTGCATGGAAAAACATAAGGAGTACGGAAACACTGAGGGGAGGACAGTCACAAGCAGCATGGAAATGAGATAAAGAAAATAAATCACCCAAAGAACAACTAATAACCACAGGTGGCCTCAGACTGGCTTTCATAAGTATCAGATTGCAGGCACCAGCCAAGGGCTTAATCTTGGCAGAGATGTAGTGATGCTAGGCAGGGCCGATCTGTATTCAGACCTAATGTAACTGCAAAGTCAGCCTAAGGTCACCTCTAAGCTGCCTCAAGTGGACTTGGACCAGTAACGTGGACACCTAACTTCTGATACAGGGCATGGAGTGACAGGCAAACAGAGAGCATACATTCCTTTCTTTAAAAGCTGAATATATTTTTTGGAAAAAGACATATGCATCCAGTAATTGAACTGAAAACTTATTAAGGAAGGCATTTTTAGACTGGCTTCACCACAATACCCCAATGGGTTTAAAACATCTTACTCACTGCTGCTCATGGTAACAGGCACTGTCCAGTTCTTCTGCCTTAGTCAGGTCTAATTATTTCAAATCAAAATGTTCTAAATTGTTCTAAATGAGCATGGTCATTTTTTTTTAATCTTGCTCAACTTCTAGTAGTCTACAGAAAACAATATTAACTGTGAAATCAAATGCAGTATCATTTATCGTGCATGTTTTACAAAACAGATGCCAGCTTCCGTAGCTCAGACAGTCGTCCAGAAAGAAAATGGCCTTCAGCACACCCGAAAGATGCTGCACGTGGGTGACCCAAGTGTGAAGAAAACAGCAGTCTTCCTCCTGAGGAATTTGTCCCGGAATCTTTCTCTGCAGAATGATATTGGTGAGTCGGGGAAAACATCTAGATGCAATAAGTGCATATTGAAAAGGAACACACACACCAAATTTCTTCCTGTGCACTTTTCACAAGAATGAACTAAAAATTTGAATAAATAACAAAACATGGCAAACAAATGTGGCTATTATATGCCTCATCCTCAAAGTTAGGCCTTCTGCATCTCAGAGGATTTTTCTTAATATCTAGCCTTTTTTATTTTTTTGATAAATAAAAAAGAGGGCTGAGCCCCAGAGGTGTAAGTGGTTGAGTGCAGGACTGCGGCCCACAAGCTTGGCGGTTCAAATCCAGCGGCAGCTCTCAGGAGCAGCACTGGGTAGCACACACGACCACCAGAGGCAGTGATGTCCCCCCAAAAAATAAATAAATAAATAAATAAATAACCAAGAATTGGTACTTTCCTCCTAATTTAAGTGAGAGAAAGACTAAGTTTTCTCTTCTAAAAGAGTGACCATCCTGGAAACTCACAAGGGTCGCTATGGGTCAGCATCTCCTTGATGGTAGTAATTTAAAAGTAAAGAATATGTTTTTATTCCTCAGTTGCTCCAAGCAACTGTCTTTTTTTATCCAGAAATCTGTCTTTCAGAATGTTCTCCATGCAGTGAGCTTACGTACCGTACCACTCTTCTAGAATGTTGGAAATAGCACGTAACCATTGTCCTCGTGCAGTGAATTACAGCCTCAAAAACCCACAGATGCCATTCTACTCTGTTCTATAGGGTCACTGAGCCAGTAGCTTTTTATTTTTAATGTTGATAACCTAGACAAACCCATCGTTATGATGTCAATTCCTGCTCACACAGGCCCTCTAGGACAGAGTAGGACTTCTCTCTAGTAGGGTTTCTGAAAGTCTAAATCTTTATGTGAGATTTTCCCCATCTTTTCCCCAAGGAGCAGGTGGTAGGTTTCAACTGCTGACCTTGCAATTAATAGCCCAGTGCTTAACCCACTTTATGGGTATTATTGATAGCAGTGATTAGCTTTTCTTTCCAGAAGAACTAAAAGTGTATGATAAATATTGGTTGAATTAAGCTGAAAACTATAAAATGAGATAATAGGAGGAGAATGCTAAAATTACTCCTGCTTCCTAATGCTCCATAAATCTCCAACAACTTGATTTTCCATTTATAATTATTTTGCTAAATTATAAAAAAATTGCTTGTTTGAGGAATTCGATTTCAGGCGTGCATGTGCTTACAACCAAGGGTGTATGGTGGTTATGTTTTAGTAATGTTTTTTTTCAAAGACAAACAGTAAGTAGCCTGCACGATGGCTGATAAGTCATTCCATACAAGGGTGCCACTCCCTTTGTAAATAGAGAGCCTGGAAAGTTTTCAATGAACTTTGAAAGAAACCTTGCCTCTGGCGCCACTCTCAAAATTATGAAAGCACTCTGGGCATTGTCCTCTGGGGTCTTTTGTTCTTCACTTCAGTCCAGGTGTATTTTCCTTAGAGTTTTGTCTTCCTTCAACTGAAATGTTCCTTCTGCCCTTTAAAGCATTGCCAAGGAAAATGACTCTGCCACACATGTTATACATATACCTTTAGGGCATAAATGCTGCTGGTGTCCGGCTGCACGGCCTTGTAACTATCGAGTAGTTACACTTGGAACCACGAGGCTCAGGATTCCGCTGATAAGCCCTGTCTCCTCCTTTAAGAACAGCAGAGAGAAAGGTCAGGAGAAATCCAGCTCAATGTTACATATAGTATTCTAAGTGAAAGGTCACTACTTAAATCAGGGAACTACCACAACAACAAAAATCCCAAACTCATTGCCATCAAATCAGTTCCAACCCTTCATTCCAAAGCTGTCAGTGTTTACAAGAGCAGACTCCCTCACCTCCTCCTGCAGGGCAGCTGGTGAGTTTGTAGGACAGAGTAAAACTGCTCACCAGGGCTACTGAGACTAAACATTTATGGGATCAAATGGCCTCATCAGTCTCCCAGAGGGCTGCTGGTGGACTTGAGTCACAGACACGTGGTTAGCAGCCCAGCACTTAAACCACAGTTCCACCAGAACCCCTCAGGGAATTAATACACCTGCCCAAAATCCCAAGCCTCAATATTGTCAAAAGATAGCGAGGAATAAATAAAAATCTATTTGAAATGCATGCTTTATGTTTTTCACAAGAGATTTCCAACCAGGTAATATTTTTAATGTGCCTTCTAGTAATAGCATGTATTGAAAAATTACAATATATAATGTACTGTAATATGGTTAGCATGTGTTGAACTTATTCAATTTCTCAAAACTTTACAAAGTAAAAAAATGCAGCACAGAGAAGTTAAGCAGGTAGGCCAGATTATAGAACCAGTAACTGGCAGACCCAGAGACAAAACTAAAGAAGTTTGGCTTCAGACACTGAGCTCTGAGCTGTGATACTTGAGTAACAGTTTAGAAGGGATGGGTTCAGACTTTTGAGCAAAAGGTGGATCTGACTTGTCAGTTATATCCCAGTATTATGCGAAAATGACCTATACAGTGCCATTAGCGAGTCACTCTGGGATTCTAGAAATGAAGAAAAGAATTGTCTTTGAGAACCCTAGTCCCATTAGAAAGAAAGTCACCAGAATAACCAAACATGCCTCCCAAAATGTAATGCCATAAAGAGAAGTTCCATTCAAGATGCTATGTGAACACTGAGGAGGGAGGAGTCAAAGTAGGCCGCATTTACAGTGCCTCCACCATGAACAGCACTGTATGAAGGGACTGTTCAGAGGAACAGAAGCACTTAGAGTCCAAAACAGAGAAAAAAGAAGGCAGAAAATCCAACTCAGCCCAACCTTTAAGGAATAGAGTAAAACCCAGGAGTTTCCAAAGCTATAAGCTTGATGAAGCACTTAAAAAACTAAATGACCACAGAAAAGTGGGTGAAGGGAGATGTCAGACAATGTAAGACCAACTAACAATAATTTATCAATTATCAAGGGTTCATTGGGGGCAGGGCAAAAGGAGGGAGGGAAAAAGTGAGGACCTGATACCAAGGGCTCAAGTGGAAAGCAAATGTCTTGAGAATGATGAGGGCAACAAATGTACAAACATGCATGACACAAGGGTCGGATGCTTGGATTGTGATAAGAGTTGTACAAGTCCTCAATAAAATGATTTTTTAAGTTAAGTATATATAACATTTTGCTTAATTATTCATCTATTGATGCACATTACAGATATTTCCACTTTGTGACTACTGTAAATGATACAAAAGTGAAAACTGGTGTCCAGTGTCTGTGGAAGTCATGGCTGTCAGTTATTTTGAGTTCACCTTCTAATGGACTTGCTGGGCCCCATGGTCATCCCTACAGTGAGCGTTGTCAAGAACACACCGAGTCGCTTTCCACGGGCAGGAGTGCACCATTTGGCATTCCCAGGAGTGGTGTGCAGGAAGTGCCGATTTCCGCTCATCCTTGCCCAATACGTGTTTTGAGGATTTAGGACATTTTTGGGGTTCTGTATTTTATCTCTTTCTTTTAATCAGAGCCACCCTGATGGGACTAATGAGGTAATGAATCATCAGGTTTTAGTCCACATTCAATTTCCTTGGAAAAGTGACATCTCTTCCTATGCGTTCGTGATGTCTATTTTTTAAAATATTCTTTACCCAAACATTGTTGGAATCTTAAGATTAAGAACTATAACGCTCCTCATTTTCTTTTCATTTGTAGCCAAGGAAACTTTGCCTGACTTGGTTTCCATAATCCCTGACACAGCTCCAAGTACTGACCTCCTAACCGAGACCACAGCCTCTGCCTGTTACACATTGAACAACCTCATCCAAAATAGTTACCAGAATGCGCGGGACCTCTTCAACACCGGAGGCCTCCAGAAAATCATGGCCATCAGCGCAGGCGACGCGTAAGTTCTTGCACAGCTGCTCATTAGCTGCCTCGCCCCTCCCCAGCCCTGCTCCTGAGGGCAGGTTATCCCTGAGCCTAAGTACCATGGGCAACTTGGCCACATGCAAGATGGGAAAGCAGGGCAGACTCATCTAATCCAGGCACAGGGTGTTTAAAAAATAATAATAATAAAAACTGAACCACACAAATCATAGAGTTGTTTGCGGTCTCCTAAGAGATCCAGAGAAAAATCAAACTTTATAACTTCTCTTGGTAATGCATTCTGGCCCTTTGTTCTACGATATTAATTTGCATTTGAAAAGGATGGTGGCAGCCCATGTACTAATGTGCTTGATATGATTCTCATAGGGATTGTTTTAAGAGCTGTAAGTGTCCCCAATCAAATGATTTATAAAAAAGAAAAAAAGGAAAAAGAGAGAAATTTAAAAACAGTAACAAAATAAATAGATGCACATAAAAAAAGGTGGGGGAATATTAATTAATCAATTAGCTTCCTGAAGTCATAGCTGTCTTCCACTCACAGCCCAGGAAAAGCAGCAATAGCAGAGGAAGTGGCAGAAACTCTTCCTTTCTCAGTTTTTCTCTACACCTTTATTCTCTTTTGAGAACAAGCCTAATGCCCATTAGTCATCCCACATCCCCGTTTCTCTGATTTTACATTCTCGCCAATTAAAAAAAAGTTGAGAAGAAAAATATTTTTTAAAACCTTGTATAACCAGGGCTGAGTCCTGGTGGTGTAGTGGTTGTGTGCAGGACTACGGCCCATAGGGTTGGCGCTTCATATCCAGCAGTAGCTTTCCAGGAGCAAGGCTGGGCCTCCTACTCCCACCAGGGCAGTGATGACCACAAAAACAAAAACAAAAACAAAACAAAGCAAAAAAAAACCTGTATAACCAAATTGTTAAAGTTAGTGACTTTAGAGTGGTGGGCTGCTGCAAATGAGAAGGGGCTCTCTGGCCATAAGGATTTAGAGGGATGGTATTGAAACTCTGGTTTGACTTGTTATACACAGAAGTTACTTTCCAAATAACCCACCAAAGGAAAAAAAATGACACAGCCTGCTGTGAGTGGGTAGTGAAGCAGACTGACTTTACTTGTGGGTGTTTGCTGTATAAGGTGTGTTCAGGGGTCAGGGGTGTCATTGAGTGAGCAGCACAGCCCCCACCACAGCCCTCCCAGTTGAGGCCCTGCAAGCTTGGCAGGTCCACCAAGAAAGAATGTGTTGTGAATGAGCGCTGCCTGACATGTCGTTCTCCCAGCAGAAACTGCTCCTTCATCCCTGAAGTCTGGCAGATAGCCGTAACTCAGCATCTGTGCAGCACATGTGAATGAAGTACTGCTGTGAAGTAGAAATGACTCTCCCAAATAGTTATTGGAAAGACTGAGCAAATCTCTCTGAGACAATATGATATGATTTGACTATCTATCCGAATTTAAGAAGCACAGGGAAGTGTGCCATCAATTCTAGAAACTGCCTGTAGTTAACAGGGGGAGAATGTGCCACTTTGTGACCTGCTCCTGGCTGTGAGTCCATGGGGGAGCCTGTCCTCGCAGGCCCTCCACAAAAATCCTCAACAAGGACTCTTACAAGCTGCTTCATTTCTTATTAGCCCATTGTACATCTGACCTATAATTTATGAGCTAGCCTGGGAGTTAATTACTATTTACAACAGAATATTTTTAAATAATTGAGGTCCAAGTGCCAAACCAACCAAGTGATAAACGATGAATATAGCACCTTTGCAATTAAGAACTCTTCACAGTTTTAAGTACTATAGACCCATAGTTTTATTTACACTCTGCTTATTAGCTGGCAGTTCTGAAAAGTCCATAAGGTAGGTCCTAAAGGCCTCTGAAGGGTTGATTTGACTTATGCACTCTGCCAAGCTGATATGGATGTAAAAGACATTGAACTGAAGAAGGAACATTGCCTGTGAGTGAACATACACTTCTCTGTACAGCTTTGCATGCACTCTTTGTTTCACGGTGCTAGGTTACTATGCTATGGGGGCAGAGGGGAGAATGAGCTTAAAAAAAAAAAGGCTCCTGGGCTGCTTCAGGTGCTAAAGAGGCAACATTGATCTTTTGCCAGAAGTAGAATTTGGGGACAAATTTAAAAGCAGAATATGCCGTATATACTCAAGTCTAAAAAGACCCAACTATCAGCAAAGCACCCAATTTTACCACGAAAACTGCATTAAAAAATGTGCTGAAGGTAACCAATGGAGGGGTCTGAGTGCACAACCCCAATCCCAACTATAGGGCAGCCTCTTCCACCCCCAGGGGAGTTTGCTTTGGAGGTCAGCACTGAAGCCACAGTTTGGGGAGTGAAATATGCCTGACCAGAGCACACGAGAAGAAATGAAGGGGGAGGAAGAGAGAATGGAGTGCATCCTGACCCACGGAGCCTTCAGGATGATATTCCCACTCAGAGCAGCCGATGCAGAGAGAGGATCATATGGCTGCCCCACTATGAAATACGGCTACCCTCACTGACCCAAGGCCTTTCGGGGTCACCAGCAGAGAAACAGGGTCAGGATCATACCCTCCCTGACCCA
Organism: Nesogale talazaci; assembly: GCA_004026705.1. Classification (NCBI taxonomy): domain Eukaryota; kingdom Metazoa; phylum Chordata; class Mammalia; order Afrosoricida; family Tenrecidae; genus Nesogale; species Nesogale talazaci. The sequence goes on along the minus strand of PVJH01044687.1, from coordinate 4,927 downwards.
ACCACACTTTGGCAAAACACTAAGGGTGTGCAACAGAGCATGGAGTTCCTGATGCAGTGCCAAGGATATACTTTAGAGCCAGGGTGTGGCACCCCATCCGACTCAACCTGGAGGTCAAAAAACAGACCTTGACTATTTTCAAGTTTATATATTGTTATTTTTTACATATATATATATATATGTATTGGACATTGGGGGGTTGTTATCATTGTTTTTATTTTCTTTAGTTGCTTCATTTTAGGATGCCTTTTTTTGTACATATTGTTATCTCTGCAGGTCTATCTTGATAGGATAGGCTGGATGAACAGTCTGGAGGTGAAAATGATGGAACTGATGGTACTGGGGGTGGGGAGGAGAGGTGGTGTTGATTGGCTCAGGGATAAGGGAACAACAAGTGATTCAAAATCAGTGACAAGGTGGGCATGAGAGGTCTCATAGGGATTGCAATGTAATGTAACAGAGAGTAATATAACAGAGAAAATACTGAGACTCAAATAGAGGCTAAGCATGATAGTGGGACAAAAGGAAAGTAAAAGGAAATAGAGGAAAGGACTGGGGGGTAAAAGACATTTACAGAGGTCTAAATACAGGCATATACATAGGTGAATATATTTATATATGGTGATGGGGGACTAGGTCAATGTGCATATACTTAAAGGGTTAGCATTAGGACAGCAGATGGGCATTGGATCTCTACTCAAGTACTTGCGCAGTGCAAGAACATTTTGTTCTATTAAATTGTTATTTCATAGTACTCACCTTTCCGACATGATCACTGAAGACAAATGTGTGCATAAGCAAAGTTGGTAATAAGCTGATGGTACCTGGCTATCAAAAGGTGTAGCATCTGGGTTCTTAAAGGCTTGAAAGCAAACAAGTGACCATCCAGCTCAGAAGCAATAAAGTCCACATGGAAGAAGCACACCAGCCTGTGTGATCACAAGGTGTCAAAGGGATCCAGTGTCAGCCATTAAAGAACTAAAATTATATCACTGTAAATGAGGGGGAGTACAGATTGGGAACCCAAAGCCCATCAATAGGTGAAGCGACATCCACTTACAGAGGGGTTGCAAGGAGGATATGAGCCAGTCAAGGTACAGTGTAGTAACAATGAAATATGCAACTTTCCTCTTGTTCTCAAATGTTTCCTCCCACCAACTATCATGATCCAAATTTTACCTAACAAATTCAGCTAGACCAGGGGATGTACACTGGACTGGGAAACATGAGGAATTTAGGATAGATGATCCCTTCAGGACCAGTGGTGGGAGTGGTGATACCGGGAGGGTGGAGGGATGGTGGAATAGAAAGGGGGAACCAATTTCAGGGATCTACATATAACCTCCTCTCTGGGGTACAAACAACAGGAAAGTGATGAAGGGACACATTGGACAGTGTACGATATGAAAATGTAATAACAATTTGCAAATTATTAAGGGTTCATTGGGGAAGGGGTGTGGGGAGGGAGGAGAAACATGAGGAACTGTTACTGGGGGGCTAAGTGGAGGGAGAATGTTTTGAGAGTGATGATGACAAGTGTGCAAATGTGGTCTGCATACAATTAATGTATATATTGATTAAGATCAGAGATGTATGAGCCCTCAATAAAATAAAATGATTTATTAAAAAATAGGGCTGAGCCCCAGCGGCGTAGTGGTTGTGCGAGGGACTGTGGCCCACTGGGACGGAGGTTCAATTCCAGCAGTGGAGCTGGGCCTCCTACTCCCACCGCCGGAGAGCAATGATGCCCCAAAATAAATAAATAAATAAATAAATAAATAAATAAATATGCTGAAAAGCTTGGTTTATACACAAGTAGGTACAGTAATTATATTTAAGTTATACATAAATTTATTGGCAACTAGATTTAGGACACAAATAGGAACAAGTTTTCTAGTTTACATAAATGCGTGGAGTGATTTTTAAAACAATTTTAGCAAATTCTATAGAGATTTTACTTTAAAAGCTTAGAAACATATAATTTGAAAAAGGAGAGCAATAATGGTTGTGCAACACAAAATGTATAATCAGTGGCACTGAATTGTATGTGTAGAAGTTACTGGAGAAAGTTTTGTTGTGTATATATTTGCCACAAGAAAAAAAGGGAGTACACGAATAGCAATAAGTACAAGGAAGAAGAAAATGTTCTAAAAGTGATTGTGATGATCATGTACATAATTCTTGACATAATTGGATTCTTGAATTGTATGACATGTGGATAAAGTACCAAGGAAACTGTGTTTTAAAAACCTAGAAATGTGTTACCCTACTCACTAGGTATGAAAGTCATGTACCTCCTTCAATCATACTTTCCTGAATTTTGTGAAGAAAATTCTATTCTACAGATAAACGTAAGGATTTATACATGCCTAGGAATGTATTTCTTACAAATATCAGGGGTTTACTCTATAGACTACTCACCCGACCTGTGCTAAGCATTGAACGTTTGTTTACCTGTTAAACAGAGATGAAGCCTGATCCCTGGCCCCCAAAGCTGCGCATCGAATGGCCTTGCATTGCAGTGGCATAACTTAATGGATGCCTACTGAGCAGACCCAGTTAAAGAAGCTTTATGCACATCACCGTGCTATGTCCAGAAGCCTCATGTCCTCATTGATCTCAGACTGTCTTGTTATACTTTTCAGCTATTGCCCCACCAAAGCAAGTAAAGCTGCCTCGGTCCTGCTGTATTCCCTGTGGACTCACCCTGAACTGCATAGCTCCCTCAGGAAGGTAAGGATGCTGCAAAGCGTTAATAGTTAACAGAGCTGATGGGAACAGCCTGGCTGACGTGGCTCTGGTGAGAAATCCTGGGGGCAGGGCAGCGGGAAGTTGCCTTTTGTTGTTTGTGAACATTGTGTTGCCTTTTCACTCGTCACATTTCTATTTGCTTATTCCAAAGGCTCAGTTTAAGAAGACAGATTTTGTCAACAGCCGAACTGCCAAAGCCTACCACTCCCTTAAAGACGGAGGAACATGAAAAAGTGCTCTCAGACATAACCATCTCTCCATTCTTGGCTAAAAACAAAACAAAAACAAAGGAAAACACCTATTTTTCTACTCCCCAGCCTAAGAAACCTTAAAAAAAGAAGAAGAAGAAGAAGAAGCATGCCTTGTTTCTATCCTTTTCTATCTCCATGGCCCCCAAATTTTGTTTTCAAGTTCCTCTGGTCATCTTCCAGAAGACACTGGCCCACTGACCACCAGCAAACCCTGGAAACTGCCCTCATTAAGCAGCCCTCTTCGTGTTCAGGGTGGACAGCGCACGCACAACTCTCTTGGAATCAAAATGTGAATTCACGCAGACTGGACGTTAATGGAGTTAATAGGACAGCGGCTGTTGTGTGGCTAGGATGTGAGAAGTTTGGTTTGCGTTGATAGCCCTCTGCTGGTTTCCATATTTCCCCACAAGATGCACGTTGCTACATCCCTGGGCCACGAGTGTCTTGTTCTGTAGTGCTACCGTGGTGGGAATAGCAAGAAATATTTGCAGTTATCCTGCAGAAAAATGTAAGGGCGAGGTTTTTGTTTGTTTCCTTTCTGCTTGTTCTTATCCTGTTGGGTTTCTTCTTATCTGGTTTTAAATGAACTTGAGAAATGTAGATAACAGAGCATGCATGTTTATAAGAAAAAAGGAGGTAAGGAAGTGATCACAGCCAATGTGACCATCTTTTCCACATGCAAGGCAACTATGGTCATGAAAGTTCTTGTTCCCCCTAAATGCTAACAAAATGAGGTTTTTCCTCAAGAAAATACTTCACATTTTACAGTTATCATGAAATACAAACCTCCTCTGAACTGCAACATTCAATGCACACTATTTTCTGGACTTTTTCAGCCTCTACAATGCTAATTCTCCTTTTTGATTTTTTAAACAAGGGGATATAAGGTTTTTTCCTAAACTCTTGTGCCTGGGCAGTCCCAAAATTGTAGCTTACCTTAATGAGTTATGTTACCAACCAGCCCAATTTTCCCCAACATTTAAAAATAGCACAAAATTATTAAATCTCCTGTGATCATGCCCAGGTCATTATTTGAAATCAAAGACACTCTTAAAAAGTGAAACAAGGGGGCTAAGCCCCGGTGGCATAGTGGTTCTGCATAGAACTGCGGCCCACTGGGATGGAGGTTCAATTCCAGCTCCATGGAGCAAAGACTGGGCCTCCTACTCCCACCACCTGAGGGCAGTGATACCTAAAAAAACAAACAAACAAACAAAAAGTGAAACAAGTCTTGTTGTGGAAGAATATGCCCAGGCTATCCAGAAATGAGATGAAATTTTTTGGGGTGCTTACATGACATCATCTATTGAAGCAGAGTAACACTAACTGTTACTTTAATGGAACTATCATTGAAAATATTCAAGAGCCAGCTGCAGCTAGTGTTTCCCCTTTGGCGGGTGCTATCCGACTCCCTTTCTTTCACTCTTATTCCCTGGGAAATCATTCAGGTTTCTGACATACATGGTTTCTGGCTTCTGCAGGATTTATGGCAGTTTGCCTTTTAAAAAAATATATGGAAAAGATGTTTGAATAAGAAAGTAAAGTATAGGGACTGAGCTCCGGTGGCGTAAGTGGTTGAGTGCGGAACTGCAGCTCATGGGCTTAGTGGTTCAAATCCAGTGGCGGCTCTCAGGAGCGACACTGGGTAGCTCCCATGACCACCAGAGGCAGTGATGCCCACAAAAAAAAAACAAGAAAGCAAAGTATGGAAAAATACTTCAACTCCAGAAAGAAGTCAAATAGAAAGATAGGCCTCCATTTCCAACTTGAATGTGGCATTGACTTTATTATATTAAAACTTTTCAATCTCTCAACTTTAAAAGTTCAGTGAAGATTTAGGTAACTAACCTGTGTCACACTGAAATTGTAATGTGTCTTAGATCCCAATTTTTTAAATGTTGAAGTACTTTATTTCTCCAAGTAAT
>PVJH01044686.1:0-12859 GCA_004026705.1 Nesogale talazaci | reverse complement strand
TTTCACCCCAGGGCAGCAGTCTGAGCACACCTGCCACGCTGTGGGAGTGAGACGGGGCTTTCTGGCCCAGTAGGGTTTACAGCCTTGGAAACCCACAGGGTGGTTCTACCCTGTGGAGGCAGCGGTTATTTATGTAGCACGCAGACTTGCAACTGAGCAAGGTCCTTGTTTGCCCCCTCAATCAAGCTAACCCCGGTACTGAGGGGTCCATGCCCACCCATGGTGACCCCAGGGCTTGCAGAAGAGAATGGCTTAGCTGTCGTCTTTGCAGAAAACCAGCCCGGTTTTTTGTGGTCCTAGAGGCTGGAGACAACCACCAACCTTCACATGAATTGTTGAGCACACAGACAGGTTATGCCACCCTAAGACCTTGAAATCTCTTTGTGAGGGGACAATTTTCTCACAAAACTTAAATATATGTGTATATGTATATTATATACATACATATAATATATGTATATATATATGGGTTTCTTAAACCCCATGGAAAAATCCCATGATGTGTTCATTCCATTTTCTCATGAGCTTTTTCAAGCGTCCTCCTCTGCCATAGCTGAACTAAATATCTTTGTTAGGGAAGTAGTCACAAAACTATGAATCATTCAAGGCCTCCAACTGATAACTCGGAAGGTCTTATTGACTTTTCTTTCAGGATTATAAAAGCGTCGACTGCTAAAAATGCAATGAGGCTTTCCTTTTCCAACAAAGAAGTCAGCATCTGAGGCTAAAATTCTCAAAGGGAGGCACTGAGACCTTTTAGTCTCTACCCAGAGTCAATACACTGAGTGCTTGTGGGTCCCTGTCCAGTCCTGGACCGCAGGCCGGTGACGAGGAAAGTGTTCTCCTCTCTAAGCTAGATGCTACCTCAGGTGACAACTGTCCAAAGGCACGTGGGGTATAGGATTAACCGCTGCCTCCGATTCATCTTACAGGGCTTGTGCAGCACCAGGGGGTAAAAAGCAGCATTATCGCTTGGGCTAGGACATAAACAATTCTTTGCTCCTACAAAAAACAAAGCGACTTAACTAGGCTACCTCCACTGGTTTCTACTCCCTTTGCCCCATTCTCAACTTGCACCCCCAGGGTCATTCTATCGCAAAGAGCTCTTGTAGTCTGCTGCTCTGACGTCAGGGTCAGTTCATGCTGAGCTCAGGCCCAGTGGACTAACCGACGGCCCAGTCCGGCACCCTCCCCTGGATCAGTGGTGGACCCATGGACCATTGTGACCCATAAGAGTTTGCTGGTTGTTTTTGTTCGTTTGTTTTAAGTAGATCACCAGACTTTATTCCTAGTCTGTCTTCATCTGGAACAACGGTTCTCAACCTTCCTAATGCCGCGACTCTTTAATAGAGTTCCTCATGTTGTGGTGACCTCCAACCATAATATTATTTTGGTTTTTTTGTTTGTTTGTTTGTTTTGGCATCAATGCCCTCTGGTGGTAGGAGTAGGAGGCTCAGCCTTTGCTCCTGTAGAGCCACTGCTGGAATTGAACCTCCATCCCAGTGGGCCGCAGTCCTGCGCACAACCACTATGCCACCGGGGCTCAGCCCCAAATTATTTTTGTTGCTACTTCCTGACTGCAATTTTGCTGTTATGAAACGGGTGACCCCTGTGAAAGGGTCGTGTGAAGGGGTCTCGACCCACAGGTTGAGAACCGCTGAGCTGGAAGCTCTGCTGAAGCCCGTTGAGCATCACGGCAACCTGCACGCTTCCAAGTGGAGCCTGAGTATGAGGTGCACTGGCCAGGAAGCAAACCCTGGTCTCCTGCATGGGAGGCAGAGCTAGTGGCAAATTTGCCCCCCTCCCCCAACCCTACCCCGTAACTCCTCGATGGCATTGGCCACAGCTTTTATTCCTTGCACTATAGGCACAATATTCCAGGACAGTCATGAAGCTACAATAAGAGTTTCTAGAAAGCAGTGAAAAGGTGGGGTTGGATGAGGGTGGGGGTGGGGTGGAGGGAGCAAGAGAATGGAGGGAAGAGGAAAGTAAAGGCAGCGTGGAGGAATGTCTCAGAGTCCAGGAGACCTTGACTGTGGCATTGCTGAAGAAGTTGTAGGTATTTAAAGTAAGATCTAGTCACAAGAAAGCACTCTTTCTTTCTGATTGAGTCCGGAACACGGAACACGGAAACGAGTTTGTTTAGGTGTAGCTCTAGTTTTTCACAATCAGTAGAGCTTAAAGATAAGGTTGAACGAGGTGATCAATGCCTGCAATGTTTTGCTCTCACTTAAGCCTGATGCTGCAGTGGCCAACTGCCGAATGACTGCTACAAACGGCGTGTCCACATCAAATAACCCACTCCATGGCTTCAGAGAGCAGCACACGGAAGAACTGCCTGTTTGTTTTCTTTTCCGATTTAACCATCTCTTTATAGAGGCGATGTTTCTGCTCAAAGAGCACCTTTCAGGGTCCAAAGAGAAGCAGATCAAATGTATACACTTTCTCTGTTCGAGTGTTATTTATCTTTTCTTAACTAGATGACTGTTTAAAATGTTACCACCAAAGTCTTATCAGTATTCCTCCAAAACACTACCCCTCGAATGGAGCTAGAAGGTACTGGTGCTCATGGCAAAGGGCTTGTTCTCTGGCTGAGCCAGGCACCGCAGTAAATGACAAGCTGGGGATTCCAGAGGGGGAGGGGGAGGTGTCAAAGGGTGGAAGAATGCCTTTGTAAATATTTCACCCTTCAAAGCTGAAATGGGAAGTTTAAATCATAATCACCACCTCCCTAGCCGTGTAGACAACCATAAGAATTACGAGAGGACAGTAACAGCTGAAGAACACGACAGGCTGATACAGGAAGGAAGGAAGGAAAGAAAGACTTATGAAGAAGTTGACGTTCTTGGCATACCATGAATGTATGTACACATGTATGTACATTGCATATACAAAAAGTACATTGAAACTGGTCACAGGAATGGCTACTTCACATCCCTGGTTTCCACAGACTGCTTCAAGACACCACAAGCTGATAGGGTGTATGTCAAACTCGTGCATACATACAGCAACCTTGTGCTTCACCATGTTGACAGAGTGCTAATGAATCACTCTTGTTAGTAAGCAAAAAGCCCCTAACAGTACTCCCAATATTAATTCTAGGATCTCCCTTTACTAAATGGAACAAAACAAAACTAAATAAAAAACATTTGACATAAGGTTCTCTTCTTTTTTTTTGGAGTGGGGGAGGGCATCACTGCCCTCTGGTGGTCGTGGGAGCTACCCAGCGTTGTTCCTGAGAGCAGCCGCTGGATTTGAACTGTCAAGTCCGCGGGCTGCAGTCCCGCACTCAACCACTATGCCACCAGGGCTCAGCCCAAGGTTCTTTTCTTTGGAAAACTGAATTGACCGGGGTATTGTATACTCAGTCCAACAGACAGAGGCCTATCAAAGGGATGGCAAGAATGGCATGTGCTCAGGGTACCACTTGGGGGAGCCTCTGGGAGGTTTCTTTAAGCCATCCCAGTTGCCTCCACAGGGCAGGGCAGGCTATCATCATGCTCTGCTCAGGGTTGAAAGAGACCCACTTCTCTATATCCACCAAGCCGATTCTATCTCATACTTGTTGCCATGGAGTCGATGCCTATAATGACCCTATGGGACAGGGCGGAACTGCCCCTGTGGGTCTCTGAGCTTGTAACTGTTTATGGGAGTAGGAAGCCTCGTCTTTCTCCAGATTAGTGACCCTATAAAGCAGAGTAGAATGAGCACATAGGGGTTCAGAGACTGTAAATCTGTACGGGAGCAGACCACCTCATCTTTCACTCGTGGGTTTGAACTGCCTACCTCCTGGTTAGAAGTCCAATCCTTAAACCACAGTGCCAGCAAGGTTCCTCGTAGAAAGAAGAAACCAGAGGGAATTAAAAACAAAGACTCTGAGTATATCAGAGACCAGTTTTCATCAGTGAAAGGAAAGTGCCATTGTCATTTTCATGCCATGTCCAAATGTGTAAAGTACAAGATGTACTTGACTTGTACCTCTGAGCAGATAGATGGTAACGCTGCTATCTAAAAGGTGGTGGTGGGAAGTCGGGGGCAGGGTTGCAATTCCAGTACTTGTCCTATAGGCTCTTTTCCATAAACAGGCCTTTGCCAATAAAGTTACCACAACAGTGACACATTGTTGTCCAGTCTATTCCCACTGTGGGTGATCCCATGATTGCCAGAGTGGAACTCTATGCCAAAGAGTTTTCAATGGCTGATTGTTTGGGAAAGTAGAGTGTCAGGCTTTTCTTCTGAGGTGCAGCTGGGTTAAGTGGAAACTCCAACTTTTCAGTGATGTACACCACCCGGGGACTGCTAAAATTAGTATCAAGAAGTAAGGAACTAAAATGTGCACACATACAATGAGAACCAATTCCCACGCCTTTCTTGTTAAAAAGGCATAAAGGCCTCAAAGCTTCAGGAGAGTAAGCCCACTACGACTGGCCTGCTTCAGAACTGTCTTATTGTAGAAGACTTGCTGGGGGAAGTTAGCCCAAGTGAATGCTCATCGTGAAAAAGAAACAAAGGACCGTACAGAGGTTTCGTTTGGTTTCATCAGATGACACAACTGTTCAGCTTTCAGCTCAAGTCAAAAAACAGGGAAGTTCTGCCTCCCCTCTGGTCTGTCAAATTCTAGCTACTTAGAGTCACACAGGTCTCAACCTGCCACTTTCAAAGGTTAGGGAGCATCTGCCATCTTCAAAGAGGAACTGAAAGGCACACTGGGAGTTCAGGGACCTACCAAGTGTTCGAAGCAAAACAAACTGCATCCCCAGAGCAAAGGGTCTTTCCTCGTCTTCTACCGACCTACGGGAGAAAATGGGGAACAAACAAAAAAATTTTTTTTTAGTTAATGGCCAACCAAAGAGATGCTATGCAGAATCTTTAATTTGCTAAAACTTACTAAGGGGAACCAGGCAAAACTGGGAATGACTAACGTGCAGAAGAAAGGTCTCCCCAAGAGAGACACTAAAGTAAAGCTGACGGCTTCTGTGTCCAGACGAGTGCACCAGCTGGTTGGTTGAAGATACAGAAGTGGCCCTCCCTGAGCTTCCAAAAGAGGTTCTACTTCAAAAATGTCCATTTCTGTAATGTTATCCCATTAGACAGCATCCTTACACCTGGCTGGCTGTGTTTTCTAGGATGCTAAATACGCACACTGAAATTATTCCCCTAATCCCTCAAAAGATAGGAAAATGTAAATCAAAAAAATCTACAACACACAAACCCAACAATTGGACAGTGTACAATATGAAAAAGCAAGAACAATTTGTAAATTATTAGGGTTTCATGGGGGAGCCGGAGAGGGAGGAGAAACTGGGGAGCTGGAATTAAAAAAAAAAAAAAAAAAAGAAGTAGAGGAAAGGGGGAAAGAGGAGCTTATACCAAGGGTTCAAGTAGAAAATATTTGAAAATGAATATAGCAACATGTGTACAAGTGTGCTTAATGAAAATGACGTATTAAATGTTATAAGAGCTATAAGGGCCCCCAATAAAATCTATATTTTAAAAAGTAGGGGGGGGGGGGAAGAGGAGCTTAGACCAAGGGCTCAAGTAGAAAATACTTGGAAATGAATGTTCTCTGCCTTTCTCTACTGGCTAGTCTTTACTGCAAATACCAACACACTGAGTTTGACTATTTTGAGTTTGAATGTTCTGGTGTCAGTATTTTTAATAGAACCAAGGCACCCACATTCGATGTCATGGTATAAACAAGAAGCACACAAAACAAGATATGTAACTAATACAACAAAGAACATACAGTGTGAACTGAAAAAATAAATTCATTTCCCAGTGTACCCTCTCCTTCAGTCAACTCCAAAATTTTACATGACAATCAAATTCATGGAGTCAGCATTTTGACCTGCAGGCCCAGCCTCCATGGCCAAGGCTCGAACAGGAGATGTTTTTCTTTCCCCCATGCACAATTCGGTAGTCTCCGCTAACGTCTCGCTTTGAACCCTTGCAGATGAAACTCTTAGGTGGGACTTCAGGAACCAAAAGTATGCGGAAGAGATGTCAGTTGACAAAATGGCTAGAATTCAGTGTCCGACTTTGCTTTCTTCGATGCTGCACAACATCTGTTCTTCGTCCTAAATTCGAAGTCTACATAAACCCCCTCTCAGCTGAGTTCTCACCTGAGTGTAACTATGATAGCTGATGGCTGGGCACAGGCTGTGATGAAGGTGACGATGAAAAGGAAGACTAAGAAGGGGATCAGGGTACTGCAGCTCCGCTTACACTTCCCCGACACCGCATAGCCATTTTCGTTGAGATAGGTTTTGACAATGACCACCCGGAGCTGGCTGCGCTGTCCCACCGTGGGCGGAGTAATCACTTGTCGGCTCTGGACACAGGTGCATTCTGTATAATTCCTTATCTGAGGGGACAAAAGAAAGGTCGGTTGCAGCTATTCAGTAGCAACACTGGACATAGCACCATGAAGACAAATGTGTAAGAATGCTTTATGGATTATGCTTTTAATGGCAAAATGCTTTTAATCTTCCCCATTTAAAACAAGGATGTGTTCTCTTATGAACATACAATGCCCCATATGAGGTACAACTTCCTGGTAGGATAAATATGAAGCCCTAAGTGATTGGGTAGCATTTACACAACAGGGACAAGACAGACTTTAGGAACCCATTTACTAAAACAGAATGGAATATATCTTTCAAATTCAATAAGGTCTGAAATTCACAATTATTTTTTTCTACCGAGGACCAATCTCGCACAAAGGGAGGTGGTTATAAGGAACATAACCCAAGTCATTCTTATTCTCCACCTAAGATGATCTTCCTCAGGCCATTTCAGCAAAAGGAACTGTTCCTTTGGAACAAGCCTAGCACTCCTGCTTGCTTCAGATAGGTTATCACAACTAGTCACTAACATGTAAGAATATTTTTTAATTAACCTAGATCTTGAAAAAAATACAAAAACATTTTCCCTGAAAATACCTTCCTCTTTGAAAAGAGCAAAAGCCCTTTGTTCATTGCAAAATTTTAAACCTAAAGTTTTCTAGGAAATTTTCACAACCCCATTCTGTAACATTTACATTCTGTGCCCTCATTCTTGTTTATAGCCATCTATTGGTTGGGCTGCTGCTCGATGCTTAAGCCCTCCGATCCGACCAGTCACTGCAAACAGGAAGTAAGTTCTGGGTTTTCATTTTGATCGAACAGAGCATCTAATCCAGCTGTGAGGACAGTGTAGGCCCTACTGTCAGTGTCTAAATGATACATGGAGAAATCTTGCAATCATCATGCTGAAGGGAATTAGTCATTCACTGCAGGCAGATCTTGTCAGGTTCCTCTCATACAGGGGTTCTCAACTTTCCTAATGCCGCAGCCCTTTAATACAGTTCCTCAAGTTGTGGTGACCTCCCCGCCCCCCCACCATAAAGTTGTTTTCATTGCTACTTCATAACTGTAATTTTGCTACTGTTAGGAATAGTGAAATTCATTGTGAAAGAGTCCTCTGACACACACCCCCCCCATAGGGGTCACACCCCACAAGTTGAGAACTGCTGCTCTAACACGAAATTTCTAGAACACGAACTATTTGGAATACAATACATAACTAACAAGAGTGGTCCTCGTGTTGGGGGAAGAGGGCAGTGAGAATGGGAAGTCATTGCTTGGGGGATACTGAGCTGCTCTTAAAGGTGACAGAAAATGTGGAAGCAGATAATGGGGATGTTGTATCACCTGAAGGACACAGTTAATGTCACCAAAACAGAAAACTCTTTATTACACATATATCATTATCACAGTTCAAACTAACAAAAATATATGCAAGGAGCATTCATAATGCAAACTTCATGACATCAATACCAACAGCCGAAAACATCCATTGGCTGTCCCCTTTTATTTTATTTTAAATTTGTAGTCAATATTTTATTGGGGGCTCTCGCAAATCTTATAGCATATCATCACTGAATTGCATTAAGCACACTTGTACATATGTTGCCATCAACATTTCCAAAGAGCTGTCCTATTTTAAATGCTTTTTTGATCCCTTTGATTAGCTGGTGAGCTGTGTCCTATGCAGGAATAAACAACTCGTAGATGGAAATTACGTCAGGCTGCTGGGCCCCAGAACAGGACAGCTCCTGGATTCTGGCAGAATCAGGCCACTGGAAGTAGCAATGCGCCTTTTCCCCCAAAATTAGTATGAGCCTGTGCTATTGTGCCAAGTGTTGTCCTCGGCTTCTGTTGACACAGAAGAGCTAAAGAGACAACATCTCCTCGTCAACTGCCCAAATTTCTACTTGAAGCAAAATGGACAGATACTGGGCACAGAATGGAGAACCAGCAATAAGAATCCTCCTTTTACCATAAATTAAAATTCGGAAATAAAATGTGACATCTCCAAACATGGTAAATGGTATACATGCTTTTCTCTTGGGAATAAAAAGCAAAATTGTTTTAGCTTTTGAATGAGAAGTCTCTTACCGTCTGTTCTGACAACGAATCAGACCTGGTTCTGTAATGGTCAGAGCCTAATGTGAAAACCTTTTCCCACAGTATTACAGACTATTTATAATTCACATTGAAGGAATTTCTCAAAATAGCCCATTCGTGAACTGACAGAAATGTCTTTATACCGAAACTTAGTGGGGGTTAAAAAAAAAATTCTAATCTGATAGTCTTTGAAAAATAGTCCCAACCCATCTCCCCAGACTCCTCTCTCAGGAAGCCCTATTCTAGTTTGCTCTATCAGATACCACGCCCTAGTGGCCAGCAAGATGGCCTTCAACTCCATCCCCCAGTTCTGTCAGGGCCACCAATAGGGGACCAGCATGCAACCTGATCAAGTTTCGCTGAGTTGCACAGAATGACGGCTGCTATGGAAAGAAACTGTTACTCCCAAGGGCTCTAATCACCCCTAGGATACAAATGAAAATATTGCACAATCCTCTTTTCTCTAGGCTTTGTCAGAAGGTTATTTGAAAGTAGAGACTGAAGTCAACATGGTTGCATATGAATTTCCATCTGGTCTGGCTAGAGAATGTTGGATGGATAAGAGAATGTGGATTTATGAAACTGACTCACCCCAGTGCTAAGGTTACCACTATTCGCACAGCCAGCCAGACATGGGTTAAAGTATGTGATTCCATCTGATCCACAGACTGGCTCATACTCGTGTATTTTACAACCACAGTTCACATTGCAGCTTCCGGTCAGATTCCTATGGGGCATGGTGAGGGAAGGTCTAAGGGAGAAAAGAAGAAAGTCGTAGGCAACACTGATTAAAATAGAACTAATAGACCAGCCTTGATGATTAGTAATTTGTCAGTAAGATATTCTCATGATGTCACAGTAGTGGCATCATAAAACAGTCATAACAGTTGTATTAATTTAAAAACAAAATACAAGAAAAAATACTTCAGTTTTCTGGTACCAAGAGTCGATAAGTTTTTTTTTTCTTCAGATCATTTTATTGAGGGGCTTTTACAGCTCTTATAAAAATCCATAAGTCAATTGTTTCAAGTATATTTGTACATATGTTGCCATTATTGTTTTCTAAACATTTACTTTCTATTTAAGCCCTTGGTATCAGGTTCTTCTCCCCCCACCCCCCACCTGTGACTCCTTGATAAATTATAAATTTTTATCATTTTCATATCTTACACTGACTGCTGTCTCCCTTCACTCATGTTTCTGTTATTCATCCTGGTGGGGGGACAGGGTCATGTGTCGATCATTTTGACACCTCTTCCCACCTTCCCTCTCCCCTCCTGGTATTGCTACTCCCATTTCTGTTCCTGAGGGCTCTATCTGACCTGGATTTGCTATGGCAGTGAGCTCTTACCTCTACCAGTGTATATGCTCTGGTCTATCCCAAAGTGAAAGGTCGGGCTGAGGTCATGATAGTGGGGGGTGAGGAAGTCTCAAGGGCCCCAAATCAATGCATTCTTAAACAATAATATGTTGTCTCAATGTTGTCTCAATAATATGTTGTCTTTTTGCTTAAATAAAATGGGCCAGGTCTCATGAGCTCTCATCTTAGGTTAGCAGTTCTAACCCGGCTATAATTAACTGTTCATGCACTGCGGACTCTTTAAGTATATGTGTGCTTCAATTTAACTATAAGACTGTGTTTCAATTTCTTCAATGGTAAAGTGGAGAGAATACTTTCCTCTGCCAAAGCAATAACAGCATCACTGTGAAGAATAAGCCCAGGTTGCAAGTCTCCACTATCAGCATGAGTTCCTTTATGGAAAAATTATAATTGCTAGACTAAATTTTGGAAAAAGACCTGGAACACCAGAAAATCAAAAGAAAATGATGCTCGAAGTGTAGAAGTTACATCTCTAGTTGTCTTCAAAGCACCAGGGAGGAGAGTTTAAGCATGCCTTCATTCAGGACTGCCCAGAAGCACAATCCACTAGTAAACCCTGGGGTCGGCCACGAAAGACTGGAAGGGACTCTGCAGAGTTCATGGCTAAAGATCTCTGTCTTTTGCGTTTGTAACCGCCATTTAGATGGTATTCCCAGAACGACACTGAGTCGGCCGTAGTTGATCTTTTACTTATCCATTCATCCAACAGATACTTCTGAAGGTTTGTGAAGTACCGGGGCTTACTCTTGATGATAATGGTGAGTACTTTTAGCTAACCCATCACAACCATGCACACCAGTCGGAAGCAAGAGGGTGTCGTTCAGAAGCTTATCTCCTGTGCCCTGTGACAACTGAGGCCTCAACATTAATGGGGAGAAGAAATTCTTCTTCAAAATTAAAGCCAGGCCAGGGAAGTCTTCTAAAAAGGACCAAATAAAATGGACTTTGTTCTTGGAACTCCACAGGAGAAAATGTATCATAAGTCTTTAATAAGCATTATATGCCAACTTTTAGAACCATACCAGAAATGTCAGACTATATCTCAAACATAGCATTCTAGATCCATAAGGGTGCTTTTGACCCTACCTCTGTGCCCCAGGAGATATTTTCCCATCTTAGGAGACATTTAATTTGTCCCCACTGAGGAGGTGGTACTAGTATCTAGGAAGCAGAGCCCAGGGATGCTGCTGAAAACCCTACAGTGCACAGGAAGCACAGTCCATCCCCTCCCCCCACCCCCACCCCCCAACAAGGAACTAACTCTTTAGTGCAAACAGCAAGGCTGAAAACCCTATTCTAGAATCTGTAGTCTAGATGAGAGTTTAGACTAGACCAAGGACCCTGGTGGCATACTGGTTACTCACGGGGCTGCTACCTGCAAGGTCAGCAGTTAGAAACCACTAAGCCCCATGGAAGATAGGTAAAACTTTCTACTCCCCAAGAGGTAGTCTCAGAAACCCAGAGGTACAGGTCTACCCTGGCCTGTGGGGTTGCTGCCTTGGAATTGGCTCAACGGCAGTGAGAAGGGAAGGGGAGACCAACTACCACCTTGGACAGGTGATGCAGTGCAGGCCCAGGAAGACCAAGAGATGGCCCTGAAGTTAACTAGTGCACACTTACTAGGGGCACATAAAAATGCTCTGGCATGCATTACAATTCCCTTCACCAGCATTGCAAGAACTCAGTTGCAAGCCACGATCAAATAAAAGCAGTCTTATGAGTCTTTTAGTCTCTCAGAATGATGAGCCCCATCGACATGGTTATTACTATTGCTGGTGAGAAATTGCATAGCATTTCATATTAATAGCATGTTTTACATTCATTTATGACAGTGACAGGTTCCAAATGTCTCCTCTTAAAGGATAGCTTCACTCAAGAGGAAGGAACCAGCAGAGAGCAACATCTGTTTCCAGAACCACTAATTATAAGACAGTCAAAATTGTCCTGAGTTCAAGAAAGCCGGGCATAGTCCTAGGTCATTCTTGGCGACTGTCTGCTTCATTTTTAATATTTTCAAAAATGAGATCGTGATGTCTAATACAAAGATTTAAGCAAGTGCAAAGATCTCTTTTAAAAAATCAAAGCAGGCTGAACCCCGGTGGCGTAGTGGTAGTGCGCGGGACTGCGGCCCTCTGAGATGGAGGTTCAATTCCAGCAGTGGGGCTGGGCCTCCTACTCCCACCACCAGAGGGCAGTGATGCCCCCCCAAAAAAAATCAAAGCAGGCAACAAATAAACATTCCAGCGAGAAGAAGTAGATACACACAAAAGTCATGACGGGAGAGGGCATTGCACCAAACACATACTGACATGATTGACCTTTTTCATGGGGCCGGTGGAAAAAGAAGCCTTTGGTAACAATACTGATGTTTTGATTGATTATCAATCACTTTCCAGAAAAAAAACTGCCTTATTATTATAACAGTGCAACATTCAGCAGGCACGCCCAGGTGGCACAAATGGTCCCTGTGCTGGGCTGCTGCTACCTGAGGTGGGAGGTTTGTGTCTTTCTAGAGATGTCTCAGAAGAAAGACCTGGTGACTTCCTTCCAAGAAACCAGCTAATGAAAACCTGCTGAGGTGCAGTTATATACTGCCACCCACGGGGCTGCCATGGGGAGTCAACGAGTCCATTGGCAACTGATTCCTCACCTGAAGCAACCTTTCTTTGGCCACATGTGAATCTGTCATGGGCTATACATTGCAGAAAGACTGCTGTGCTCCACACAAATCCTTGTGCGAAAGGAATCTGGGTTGCCTTTCCAATTCCCCAAAGCATTTCTGATGAGGTAGCCCTTCTGGAGAGGACACACGTCAAATTTATGAGTCAAAGAAAGCATTAACTTCAAGTGAGGCAATGGGCCCCCCCCTAACAAATGTCTTACAAGTCTCTGGTGCAAGCTGCCAGCCTGAGAGGCACATCCACCGTCTGGCTATGATATGCACTGAGTTCCAGAGCTAGAGAGAGAGAAGTAATCTCTGAAATCATCTAGTGCAAGCCCCTCATCTAATTACTTCACCCTTCAGTCACTG
>PVJH01044685.1:0-12857 GCA_004026705.1 Nesogale talazaci | reverse complement strand
GAACAACAAGCTGAGACCAAGGGCTCACGTAGAAAGAAAATGTTTTGAAAATGATGGCAACAAATGTACAAATGTGCTTGACACAATGGATTTATGTATGGATTGTGGTAAGAGCTATACAAATTCCCAATAAAAGCATTAAAAACATTTTTTGTTTTAAGTACAGCCAGAATGTACCTTAGAGGAAGAAGGATGAGGACTTGGTCTCTTGTGCTTCGACATCTTATCAGGAGAGACCAGTCCCTGGAAAAGGGCATTATGCATGGTCAAGTTGAATGATAGTGAAAAGGAGGAAGACCCTTCACCAGATGGGCTGACACAGTGGTTTCAACAATAGGTTCAAACCTAGCACAACTATGAGGATGATGCAGGCCCTGCTGTACATAGGGCCACTATGAGTCGGAACCGACTGGATAACACCTATCAACAAAGTTAGCTTATACCAGCATGCTATACCCAATTCTAAAATCCTGTGTAACTCAAGTGGCATTTCATTGATCATCAGGTCATGTTATTAGTACTGTCAGCAGCAGTACGTTAAAACAGTTAATCTTCACTAATTCATAATCCTAGTGAGGGAGGGGGCAGGCAGACACCAGTATTTGTTATTTATTCAATCCATGTAGGAACCAAATGTCTGCTTCTATTCCATGATCAGATAAAAACCCCAACACAGAGTATCTTTTGGTTTGTTTGTTTGTTTTGTGTGTGTGTGTGTTTTGGGCATCAGTGCCCTCTGATGGTTGTGGGAGTTACCCAGCACTGCTCTTGAGAGCTGCTGCTGGATTTGAACCGCCAAGCCAGTGGGCCGCAGTCCCATACTCAACCACTGTGCCACCAGGGCTCAGCCCACCATGCATATTTTTATAATCCTTTTTCCATACTAATTTTTCAAAATGTTTTCTTCCTTACACTACATTTCACATACTCAGCAGTCATACTTAACAAGTAGCTTCTTAGGGCTGAGCCCCGGTGGTGTAAGTGGTTGAGTGTGGGACCGCGGCCTGAGGGCTTGGCGGTTCAAATCCAGCGGCGGCTCTTAGGAGTGGCACTGGGTAGCACCCACAACCACCAGAGGCAATGATGACCGCCCGCCCCCCCCCAAAAAAAAGGTAGCTTCTTCTTTTATGTGTGTGTGATATTTTACTTTATTTTTACATCAATTTACTGAGGGTTCTTACAATTCTTATTATAATCCATGTCAATTATATTGGGCACATTTGCTACCATCATTCTTTTCTAGACATTTACTTTCTATTGAGCCTTTGGTATCAGCTCCTTCCCCCCAACCCTCACCACCACCCTCATGACTCATTGATAGATTACAAATTACTATTATTTTCATATCTCTCACCAACTGCTTTCTTCCGTCCCCCATAGTTTCCGTTGTTCCTCCCCCTGGAGGTGGGTGTTGTGTTCTGTGTCAATCATTACGATAAACTCAACAGTAGCTTCTGAAGTGAACAGTGTAGCACTAGACACTAGGGCCTAAGAGGCTCCGCTGCAATCTGCTAATTAGCATGCAACCTAAGAAGTGTCTCCATTTTTTTTTTTGGCATCACTGCCCTCTGGTGGTGGGAGGAGGCAGCCCAGTCTTTGCTCCTGTAGAGCATCTGCTGGAATTGAACCTCCATCCCAGTGGGCCACAGTCCCGCGCACAACCACTATGCCACCGGGGCTCAGTCAATTTTTAACGAGGTATTTTCAGGCCAATCTTCATGCATTAGGTTAAAACATAACAAAACAGATTTTATCATCCCTTTTTATAACCCCTAAAAACTATAAAAAATAAAAAATGTATTAGTGGTTATGCTTTGGGCTTCTAACTACAAGAGCAGGTGCTTTCTATTCCCATTAAATTCTAGTCTCAAAAACTCACAAGAGCAGTTCTATCCTATTTAGTCGCTGTAAGTGGGCACTAACTTGATGGCAGGGAGTTTACGGTTTTAGTATGAATCAGGAGGGCGCAGGATTGAGCCCAAGTAATATCAAATAAATGCCTTATTAGAAGTGCATATTTGAAAAATATACATTTTCTTTGAAGATAAACTCAATCCTTAAATAAAGTAGATAATACTTGCTTCTGGGGAAAACCTGATAGTCATGAAATGTTTAAATTCATTGATCTTACTGCACGATAGTACTAGTATCCAGTATATTATACAATGAGCGTTAAAGTTAAGAGGACTATATATGTGACACTAAGGAGTCTGGTTGGCACTACTGAGTATGCAGTGGACTTTTTTGCCCTTAAAGTTGGTGATTCAAACCCACTAGCCACTCCACAGGAGAAAGATAGTCTGCTTCTGTGAAAGAAAAACTCTCTCATAAAACCAATGGGCAGGTCCTACTCTGTCCTTGAGGGCCACTAAGAGTTAAACTTGACAGCAGCGGGTTTAGTACAATACTTGAAATACTTTGCATGAAAAGGGGCAGACACAGCTAAGAAAGTTATCACTACCTTTGCAAACTTGAAGAATGGTCTTGGATCCTTTCTGAAATATTCAATATCAAACATTGCTTGAGGATCTGGAAGGTCTGGGAAGTCTACTGCAAGGCGAGCATAAATACCATCTCTTGACCTGAAGTCAGGTATCCCACAGGAAACAGATACCTGAAATAGTCAGCACAATTTGTACAATTAAATGTCGCACCATTACAATGATTAAGCTCTTTCCATACACTTAGGGAGAAGTTTGAAACTTCTTTTAGGAAATACAAATACTGCTCTACCCAGATTTCTAACAGAAACAAAACAGTCTAATGAAACCTACCATATATTCCTGTCTTCAATAGAACAAAGTTTATGCAGGATAAACTGTAAATGTTTCAAGCATTTAATCAGCAAGTTAGGATAATTGGGTGGGGTCTGATTACGAGGGAGTAAATAATTTCAACCAATTATTTTAAATAGAAAGCAGGCATGGGTTTTTATTATAAATCAAGTTTCTCCAAAATGTATCATCTGGTCAAGGTTTTACTAGCCCAAAGCAAGATTAAATTTCTACATTTTGTTTTAGAACTATACTGTACAATATTCCAAATCTAATTTTTTTAAGATTAGATTCATGCACTGTATCTTTTTTACCTACAAAGAAACCAATAGGGATTTCTGTAGTTTTTGCCAGAGTCAACTCCTCTCTGACCTATCTCAGAGTAAAAGAGATTTGTGTAAATCATACCTAAGAACAAAACATTGCTAAACAGGATGAAATAACAGTCTATAACTCAAAAATGGCACAAAGCAGCATCAAATTTAATCTTCAACAGTTGCTCTGATCACTACCATATATATCATTTTGTATAAATAAATCAGTTCTATATTTGTGACTACATTAAGTTCCTGGATTAAGTGAGGATCTACCAAACAGCCGATTTCTCCATAAGAGCTTGACACACCTTAAGATAAGCAAATTATAATCCCCGGCACCTCTTTTAGAACCTGAAGTATAATGCAAGTAAAATTCTTACTATAATTCCACTTATCTATGATGCTTCTTATAAATGTTGGAGTGGTTTAAAAAAAAATCTGAGACAACTTAGCAATTGCTCTGGCACAAAAACATTATTAGTTTCCCATAAATACACTCATAATCACGTAAGGATAAGTTCTAAACAATAAAATGTTTAATTGGAAAAGCATTTTTAAAAAGAAAATACCCTCCAAGCTTTTTAGTGTTTAGTACATCTTACATACCCCAGCTCCAGTTAGAACTATGATTTTTTTGCACTCCTGCAATAATTTCACAGCATCTTCAATTGTATTAATATCTTTCCTTTTTTTCCTTTTTGGTGGTTCTGAAAGGATATTGATAACAATCTGCCACAACGTCATATCATCCAATTCTGGTGGAGGGATTGTTTCTGGTAGTAAATCTTTTAGAATTGTTCGAGGGTCTGTTCCAATCATAAGGTGTTGTTGAACAAAAGTATATGGACCTGTATTCAGATTATGAAGGAATAGATAAAATTCAATTCTAAGTAATTCAAAATTTCACTTCTTAAGTAACAAGCTAACATAATCTGTAAGTTTTGGTTTTCAAATTAAGAAAATGATATTTACAGATATTTCATTTTCTTGTTATTTTCAGAAGTATGCTAATCCCAATGAGATCAAAGGCAATTGGACTTTACAAGCAATCAGAGACTTATACACGAGTTATTCTGATCCCTTTGGCTATGCAAAACCAAGTCTGTATTTTAAGAGTAAAACTAAATAACACGGGCTGAACCCCGGTGGTGTAGTGGTTGTGCACAGGTCTGCGGCCCACTGGGTTGGAGGTTCAAATCCAGCAGCAAGACTGGGTCTCCTACTCCCACCAAACAGAGGGGAGTGATGCCCCCAAAACAAAACAAAACAAAAAACTAAGTAACACTACTAGAATTATTTTTTAATGGTTAAAATCTAGAAACTGACATTATTAAAAACAAGCCATTTAGAAAAGGGTACTATAAGTCAGTATAAAAAAAATCCTATTAGTTGCTGTCTAGACCATTCCTAAAACACCATAATATTTATCACTGAGGGGCTGAGCCCCGGTGGCGTAGTGATTGTGCGCGGGACCGCGGCCCACTGGGACAGAGGTTCAATTCCAGCAGTGGGGCTGAGCCTCCTACTCCCACCACCAGAGAGCAGTGATGTGCGCCACCCCCCCAAAAAAACAAAACAAAACAAAAAATATTTATCAATGAGGATGTATGAGAAAAAAAAACTTACAGCTTTTACCTTTTAAATTTTTCCACAAGTAATCTTTGAATTAATATTAACAATCCAAAATACATACATAAACCTGTCATTAGAGAATAACTCTTTTCCCTGAAATGTTTCACAACACAAAACAAATATCAATTTTTTTTGGGGGGGCAACACTGCCCTCAGGTGGTGGGAGTGGGAGGCCCTGCCTTTGCTCAGTGGAGCTGGAATCGAACCTCCATCCCAGTGGGCTGCAGTCCCTCGCACAACCACTACGCCACCGGGGCTCAGCCCAAATATCAATTATTACAGACATTAAAAAGAACAATGTATTTAAAAAAATAAAACCACTTTTGGAAGACTAATAGCATATTAAGGAAATGATCATTTAAGACTGTCGTAGTATGCCTTTGCTGTATACAATACCTTCCCATTTTGCTCACCTACTTAATAAATATTTGCAGGGCACTGATTATATGCCAGATACTATTCTAGGCCTAGAACCACACCCGAACTAAGGTGACTGCCATCAAGTCAATTAAAACTCATGAGGTTCCTATATAGGAATCCCAAGACTGTTAATCTTTACAAAAGCAGATAGCCTCACAGGAGCATATATTTCAATCAAAATCCCTGCCCAAATGGGACTTATAGTTTAGTACAAGAAAACCAAAAAAGGGACCCAATAGACATGTCTACAAAGTGTAGACAATGAGAAATGTATCCTCAGAACAACCCAACCCCAGGAGACCAAAAGAAAAGCATCTGCCCAAAAACAATATTCAGAAGACAGGAAGGAGCAGGAGAGAAAAACAAACCAGAAAAAGGCACTTAGGAGGTTGTGGAAAAAGTACTGTTACACTAAGGGGATTGCAACTAATGTCAACAAACAAAAAAAGGTACATAAGTTGTTGAATGGAGCGCTAATTTGCTCTGTAAACTTTCATGCAAATTAGTTTTTTTAAAGATTAAATAAGAAAAAAGATGTAATTTATTGTATAATACATATATTATGTGCCAATTAAAAGTTTACTATATGATATTAAGTAGAAAAAAAAAAAAAGGAAGCAGGGCTATGAAGAGGTTTGGCTGGTACAGCTGACGGGGAGAATAGACTGCAATCAAGTCTGCCTCACTAACAGGCTGTCTCTGAGTGCTGACCGCCCTGGGGCACTGTGCCTTAGACACTGAGCTCCTGAGGACAAGAGAGGTGCTTCAACCCACCAGTCACTTCTCAGGGAAGACGAACCTGCTTGCTTCTGTCAACAGGACACAGGGTCAGTATGACTTGGAATTAATATAATGACAGTGGGCTTAGGGTTTTTTGAAGTGAAGGCTCAAGAAGAAATGAGAGAGAAGGCACTTATATATGGAGGAAACAAATTCCAGAAAGAGGGTCCAAGTGCAAAGGGTCTGAGGAGGGAGAAACACTTGGCTAGAAGAGAAAACAGCAGAGATCAGCTTTTCAGACACCAAACCAGACTTTCCCCAAACTGTCCCAAGTTCCATTCTGACTAAAGCAACCCCGTGTGTTTCAGCGTGGACCTGAGCCACATTATGTTTTCAGTCTTGCCTGCACTCTCTAAGGAAGCACATTCTTCCTTGTCATCTCTGGGTAGATTTGGACAGTTGGTTCTAGATGAGTGCAAACCATATTCACCATCCAAGGGCCTTCAAACTAGCCCGATGCTGAAATCGGTCTTAGGAAACTCAATAGGGCTGAGCCCCGGTGGCGTAGTGGTTGTGTGAGGGACTGCGGCCCACTGGGACGGAGGTTCAATTCCAGCAGTGGGGCTGGGCCTCCTCCTCCCACCACCAGAGAGCAGTGATGTCCAAAAACAAAAAAAGAAAAAGAAAAGAAACTCATAATAACTCACATCAGGTTTTAGGGGTATTTTCCCTAAACTTTTCGTTCACATAAATAAGACGTACTTCTTCCCCAAGCTGCACAGCTTTGAAATCATACCTATCCGGGGCCTTGGAGTCCAGTCACTGGAGCTTGCATGGGAGGCTCGATCCTCCTCGTCACTTTCACAGGAATGAAAGCCATTCGTGATAATTTCATCACCGAACAGAAGATTATCTGCAAAAGAAACTGGGAATAACTGAAGATGCTGAGGCCGCTGACATCTAAAAGGTATGCAGACCTCTAATTGCTATATAGTACAATCATTTTCATTTCATGGAGCACTTGTCATACTGTACGTATAAGGGCTGCTTGTTGGGTCAGGCAAGGCCTTTCCCAGAAGTAGCCTCATCGTTAAGGAGATACATAAAACCTAAAAGTTTAAGTCTATCAAAATCTAGAAATTGAACCTAAGAAAATCAAAGCAAAATGTAACAGGCAGCTTGTAGTTAGAGTGCATTAACAATCACGAAGAGTGGCATTTATAAAAACTACCAAAAACAAAAGTACAAGAATTCAAACATAAGCCAATTTCCACTTCTCACCCACATTTGATTACTACTTGTATTAACCAGTTAAGAGAAATCTGTGCATTGTTTCCCCTATTAAACTATTAATCTTATATCGAGCTTTAGATAGATTTATTAATCTATCCCTAATGCACAATTTGTATATGAGCAAATGTACAAATTTGCTCGAGGGGGAAAAAAAAAACAAGAATCTTAAAATGTATTCAAAATGCTATCACTCTCTATGCCCACTATTAATGAAATCAGAGCAGGGGAATCCGTCTTTAGACCGTGGCTGCTCTTTAAACTTGGTAATTTGCAAGCTTAAAAAGATAGACTCCTCAACAAACAAACATAAAAACGGTACACCGAACAGGTGTCAGGTTGCAAAGGCGACTAGTCGCAAAGGGACAGGCGAAAGTTGCAGACCTAACCGTGTCGGCACGCTTAAGGTGGGCGAGAAGAAAAATCTTTAACCCCAAAAGCCCTGCGCTCAAAGAGTGGCAGGGCCAGTAAAGTTATTTTAAAGTCCGTGCCGGCCGCCCCCTGCCAGCCGCGGGGCCGGGGCCCGAGCCGGAGCCGGAGCCGGACGGCCCGGGGCGGGCCGCGGCCGGGGGAAAGGGGAGGGGAGCGCGGGCTCCGGAGCCGCGCCGGCCGCAGCGGAGCGGAAGAGCGAGGTGGGGAGGCAGACACCCCCCCCCAGCGTCCCCCCGCCGGGCCCGGCCCCGAGACCCCCGACACCTCGCCGGGAGGGGCCCCGGGGGAGGGAGGAGGGGATGTGGCGGCGGGCCGCCCGCGCCCTGCACACCTCGGTACCCGGTCGCCGCGGCCGCTGCCTCCTCTTCCTCCTCCGCGTCGTCGTCGTCCTCGAAGTCGTCGGCCGGTGGCGGCTCCCGGGATAGGCCCGGCAGGCCCAGCCCATTGTCTTCTTCTCCGGTGGCTACGGCCACCAGGGCCGCCGCCTGGGCCTCCAGCTCCTCGCCCGCCGCCGCCGCCGCCTCCCGCCACAGCTGCGCCGCCGGGCAGCCTCCGGCGGCCGCCGGCACCTCAAGCTCGGAAGCGGCCCCGCCGGGCTCGCTCGGGCTCCGCCCGAGGCCAGGGCCGTCTCGTCGCGGCCTCTTGCGGAGCGGCTCTCCGGCGGGCGGCGACGCGGCCTCCCTCTCGGCCGCCGCCGAGGGGGAGCCGCCGGGCTGAAGGGCGAGCGCCGCCTCGTCCGCCATCTTCCAACTGCCTCTCTGGCCCGCCTCCCTCGCCTCCTCTGCTCCCGCTCGACGCGCGGCACTGGCGCCCCCGCGGCTCGGGCTGCGGGAGATTTAAACCCCGTCACGTGACCCGCCCCCTCGCCGCCCCCGCCCACCCGCCGCTCCCGCCACCCACGCGGGCCGGACGGCAACACGGCGGGTCACGTGGCGGGCGGGGGCCGGGGCCGAGCGGCCGCGCTCCCGGCTCGCCGTGGGCCCCGAGCGAGCGCGGGCGCGGGCGCGAGCGCGAGCGCGACCCCGGCCGCCGGCGGCCCCGCCTTGCGGGCGCTGGCGCGTCGGGCCGCCAAACTCGCTGTTCAACTTCGCCCGAGCCGCCCGCGCTGCGCCGTTCGGTCCCGAGCGCTCCAGAACGCCTTTCGCTGCGCCGTTCGGTCCCGAGCGCTCCAGAACGCCTTTCCGCCGCTGCCGCAGAGCCCAGCGGGGCTGCCGGCGCACTGGAGAGATGAGTTTAGGGTCGAAACTTAGTGGGTGACAGGCGATAGGTAATAAGGCTGGTCTAACCTTTGCTCCCTGAAAAAGGACCCAGAAGCCCTCAAACCCAACTCGCCCCGACGGACAGCGACTCTGGTTTCAATTTCCCACCCGTCTCTGCAGCACTTGTGCAGTGGTCTCGGTCGCCCAGTCCCCACAGGCGTGTGTCCCGCTGAAAAGACGTTCGACCTGTGTGATTTAATTTTAACACGGATGAAGAAATGCTTACGTTTATTGTGCACAAACCCCATCTAGTTGGCCCAGATATGGAAGACGTCGAGATACTCTTTTAGAACTGTAGAATTCAAATTAGCAATGACAATAATTCAAAGGTTGGAGTCCCAATCTTTAAACTACTTTTAACTTAGTACTCTCGGAAAGAAGGCGTGATCACCTTTTCAACTAGGTGGAAGGTCCCCTGCACCTAACTTTGGAGACCAGCTTGGACCATGGGGGAGGGAGGGAGACAGACTTACCAACCTCTCTGCTTTCATAGCGCATCAGACACCTCGTTTGCATGCTCCTGCCCAGTTGTTTGGTGGGCATTACAAAAACCGTGGGTTCAAAAGTCACGTCATCAGAGTTTCCCAGCACACATGGCAGTGGGCTTGGTTTTGCTTGTCATTTGTTTTTCTTAGCAGTGTTGAAAGCATTATAAAAACATGTATTCTGAGGGGGAAATATGAGGAGCTAATACCCAGAGCTTAAGTAGAAGGAAAATGTTTTAAGAATGATGCTGGCAACAGATGTACAAATGTGCTTTGCATACAATAGCTTATGTATTGATTGTGATGAGTTGTACGAGCCCCCAATAAAATGCTTTAAAAATAATTTTAAATGTTTAAAAAAAAGAAACCAAAAACATGTATTCTTGTGACTGACATTAGATGAGGTTTGAGAGTTTGATGTAGGCACACATAACAGCATTTGAACTAAAAAGGATGGAAAGCCACTAATCTACTTATGACCCCAGTTTGGTCACAAATATATGTCAACTCCTTCCTCTGGTTCTCCGTCTTCACAGGTGCATAATGATGCTTTTGGGCAAAAGCAGCCAGTATGTTGCAACAAATGAACAGGACTTTGCTCAGGGGTCAACACACTTTTGAGAGAGAAGAGCCAATCCTCTACTTCAAAACAATTTTTAAAATTATTTGAAAGTCGCTGAACCCCGGTGGCGTAAGTGGTTGAGTGCGGAACTGCAACCCGCAGGCTTGGTAGTTCAAATCCAGAGGCGGCTGGGTAGTGCCCACAACCACCAGAGGCAGTGATGCCCACACACACAAGAAAAAGTTATTTGAAAGTCATAAATATATGTTTTACAAACAAGTGAAATCACCATTATCTGAATAATATCCTTTAAATTTTTTTTCAGTTTCACTCAGAACCACATGTACATACTGAAGAGCCACATGAGTAGCAGTTTGTCAACCTGCTTGATGCACACTTGGGTATAAGTTAGAATTGGGGGTTTGTGTTAGTCCAGGTGGACTAGGGAAACAGATTCATACACCCTGATGTGTGTATAAGAAAGAGCTTTGACTGAGCCCCAATGGCGTAGTGATTGTGTGTAGGACTACGGCTGACTGGGTTAGCGGTTCAAATCCAGCAGCAGCTCTCCAAGAGCAAGCCTGTGCCTCCTACTTCCACCAGAAGGCAGTGATGCCCCCCCCCCAAAAAAAGAAAGAGCTCTATATAAAAGAGCAATTATGTATTAAGAAAACAGCCCAGCCAAGTCCAGATCAAGTCCATAATTCCAAAATTAGCTCATATATCTGATACCAATCTATAAATTCCCCTTCGGACTCAAACAACACATGCAATGATGTCAAATGCAGGAATTGATATATTTGTTTGATGTGGTCTTCTGATGCCTGATACCAGATCTCTTGAAGATGGGATAACAGGAAGATGGCAAGCCAGTGGATGGAAAGTTTTGTGGATACAGGGGTAGTGGAAGCATCTTAGCGCTGGTGTGGGTCTCCATGTGGCTCCTCCAATTCCAAAGCTGGAACGAAGTTCCCTGTGTCTTGTCAGCAGGAAGAGGAAGCAGTGAATGTGTGTGTCCTGCCTGCAGGACAGAAGATAGGAGTTCTCAGAATCCTCTCGAGAAGGCCCTGCCTGCACAGAGGTTTTATTGGCTGTGACCTGATTGACAGACTAGACTCCACCCTTTTGCAAGTTGACACGAGATTACGTTTCTACCACAGGGTTCTTCTTGCTTTGAGTAATTTATGTGGCCTTTCTAAATCCAATTTCCTTATCTGTAAGACAGTTGTAAATGGGTGACATCAACCACACCACTGTATTAGTAATTCAAGCCTTTATTAAGCAGCTGGACAGAGAGTAGGGTAGTGCCTAGAAAGTTCTTGATCCAGAAAAGCGGAATTCCAAACTTTTATAGTTCAAAATAGGGGGCTGGCTGAAGGGGAGGGATCGTCTGATCGTTGCATTCTTATCGGGCTGGTAGGGTAACCAGGTTGGGAGCTAATTCAAGTTCTTACAAGACAGTGTAACTGGCCAGGCAGGGTTTGGAGACAGCTTGGAAAAGTCAAGGTCTGTTGGGAGAGGGAAAGAGAGAAGTGGGGTGGGATCGGGTGGCCCTAACTGCTAGCCGGGGTTAGAGGCGGTTTGAAGGAAGATGGAGTTCCTCGTGGTGCGCTCGGTTACTTGAGTAGAGCTAACTGAGAACCTGGTGACACTGTGGCTTACGAATGAGCTGCTAACCATTACCAGCGTTTCAACCCCCCAGCCACTCCATGAGAGAGAGATGAGGCGTTCTGCTTCCGTAAGAAGTGAGAGTCTTCGAAACCCACAGAGGCAGTTCAGCTCTGTCTTCTGAGATCACAGTGAATCAGGATAGTTTTGATGGAAGCGAGGGATTGTTTCCCTCAGTTTACATTTCACTAACTTCATTTCACCTAACCAGAAGATCAGAGTCACGGTCTGCTAGGGAGCCCACCTGTTGTCTCCTCAGATGCCATCGAGTTGATTCCAACCCAGAGCGAGGCCATGCTCCGCAGAAAGAAGCACTGCCATTTCCTTCCTCATCTTCACATTTACTCAGAGCCGCTTTCTGAGTCTCTTTCGACAACCCACGCTGATCTTTCCTCTCTGTCCTTATCTGACCCTCTGCTCTCTTCGTCTAATGTTCTCCATGTTCTCTCACAGCTCACTGAGAGGTCGAGACGGAGCCGCAGACAGGAGACAGCTCAGCAAGGGATGAAGAGGATATGCTTTATTGGAAGTAGTGAAGGACTTTGGGGAAGAGAAGGCACAGCAGAGAGCGAGAGAGCGAGAGCAAGAGCGAGAGCGAGACAGGAGCATCTTGAGCTCCTGGGCGTTCCCCTGGTCCCAGGTAGGCCCCGGAAGCCGCACCTAGTACTGGGGTGGTGGGACATATATAGGGCTTGAGCCAAGGACATATGTACCAATAAAGGGATGAGGCTTTCTGCTGTTGCAGTTGCAGGGTCTGAGTCAGGATATGGTTTGTGAGAACACAGATCCGCCTCCTAGAACCCTGAGGGAAGAGACTGTACAGACTCGGCCCTGAGAGATAAGTTCTGTGAGGGGGCTGTGCCCTTCAGGGAGATAGCTCTGAGAAATGCCAGAGGAAGGGTTTACCAAGTTCACCAGGCTGTTCATCTCTGTTGGGTGATGCTGACACAAAAGGGCTGCAGGCGGCTGCCCTGTCTAGGGAACTGCCCAGTCCAGCGGACTGCCTGGTTCGACCCTGGCCCATACATCCCAAACTCTTTTACAATAGTGAAATTGGACATTGCATTCATCATTAACTGCTTCCTGCTGGTGTGGGACAAAGTGGGGAGGATTAAGAGTTGGGAAGTTTAGGGCCTGGGCTGACTGGCAGCAGACTATGGGGGTGAAGCATGTTTCTTGAGATGTTTCTTGTTTGTTCCTGCAAAAACTTAAACACACAAGGAGTTAAAATTAACAGTGCACAAATAATTATTAGAGGCTTGATAAGAGGCATAATCCAGGACATGCCAGAATTTTGA
>PVJH01044684.1:0-12860 GCA_004026705.1 Nesogale talazaci | reverse complement strand
ACGTGGGTGACCATGTGCAGCTTTTTCCGGATCATTCTCTGGCGTGGGAAATGTGTCTGTCTGGATGACTCTCACTGTGGTGGTGGCTCTCATGTACAATCAAGTCGATCCTAAGTGACCCTAACCCCGTGGACAACAGACGGGCACGTCACCCAGTCCCGCGCCATCCTCACGATCACGGCTACAAGCCTGGCGACGGATCTCAGCTTGGGGATTCCCCGCGGAGCAGTCCTGGTCTGCGCATGCCGAATCGATCAGACAGCAGCCAATCGCGATTCCTGGACCTGTGGCGTCCCCACGTCTTGGGGGGAAGCGGTGCCTTGGGCGCAAAGTTGGAGTGGTTCCCATTTTGGAGAGTCTCCAGAAGCGGTCAGGGGGTTGAGAAGACCTTCCTTGAAGGAGCATCGGGCGGGCAGGTGTCCACCTCAACTATCCACTGAAAAGGGAAACCAGTAAGGACGTGACTTGTGCAGAGCATCCCCCGCAGCCCCTCCCCTCGAGTCACGCCCTCCCAAAATGTTCTTCCGATGGGGCCCCTCGCCCCATCCTCAGAAAACAATCTAGAACCATTTCTAGAGTCCAACTCATGCATGTGTAGTCGGCATGCAAAACAAACAAACAAACAACAGTGTAGCCGGCTGCCAGAAGCTATCCCCACCCCCAACTCCTAGGAAAGTCTAGAATTGCAAATGTGGAACTCACACCCTTTGACAAGGGGTGGGGGGGTGCCTACTGCGGAAAGTTCAGCAGAAATGACCCCCCCCCCCCTACATGGAAACATCCTTGAAGTCAAAGGCCTTGGAGCAAATGAAGATAACGGCTCCCACCCCCATGCCCCCCTCCCCCGCTGTTGTTGTCATTATGGGGATGATAAAACCTACCTCCTAGAGCTGTGCGGAGGATTAAAAATAAGACCGCTTTCATGTGCGCACTGAGCACTGAGCGATTGCTGGGCGCTGGAAGGAGGAGGGCTTAACCCACGTTGGTTTTGTTCCTGGGCTGTTCCCCTCCCCCAAGCAAATTCCTCCTCCTGCACTTCCAATCTGGCCCCAGAAACCCCCGTGGTTACTGTGTACATTATCTGGGTATTTAGCTGTGGGCTTACCCAGGTGGCACATTGTAACTTTACTCCGACGACCTGGAAAAACAAACAGAGCCGCTCGGACCCTTTCCATTTCCAGAGCCCGCAATTTCCTTAGGATCTTTATGAAACGGACCAGGCAGGGCCTCTGGCCGAGGCCGGTTCTTCTCGGTCTGGCGTCTCCACAGCGAGCCTGGCTGCCCATGGGGGTACAGTATCTACGTGAACGCGCCTTCTTTTGTTCCCCCTCTTTCTGATCGCCCCCTCTCAGCGATCTCCTTGCCCTTTACTCCGTCTCCCCCAAACCTCACAGCAACGTTTCTTCTCGTCGTTCCCCCTCTGTGTTGTGGAAACACCTGGGTTGGTGCCAGGTTTATGCTGTTGGCCCAACTGAGAGGAGGAGGCATGGTGGGGAATGTAAGTGGCAGGCCCTGTTCAGAGAGGAGCCTTCTGTTGATAACATGTGAACTAAGGATGGCCAATGGCCTCCACCCATGGGGTTGGGGCAACCGGAGCGTCTGCAGGATGGGATTGTTGTTGTGGTGGTGGTGTGCAAGCATGAATAGACGTCCTGAAATCCTGCTCAAAACGGAGATGCTGTAGCTGCACTACTCACGTCACTAACTGGATTTGTTTCGCTGGTTCTTAGAGCCAGGCGGCTCTGAGGTGTCTGTTTTGTAACCTAGAACAGGGCGCGTAAAAAGAAGGAAATCAACACCTATCTGTTGACCCACTTGTACAGTTCAGCTCGAAGCACTCCCAGTTCCCAGTTCTCTGCCTATGACCAAGAGATGCAAGAGCCATGGAAGGTCGCCAGCCCTGAGCTTATGTGTGTAGCCTTATGCCCGCACCCTCCACTCCTGCGGCCACCAGCCCTGCTCAATGTTTAAGAAAATCCAGGATGCTTCCGAGGGGAAGTCACAGGAGAGAGGAGAGACAGGTAGGGATTATTTACAACAGCAAGAACAGGGTGTCATTTAGAATCGATCGCCCTCCCCTCACCCATCCCCAATAAAACCCCTCTTGTCTACATGCCGTGTTTCCCACGCACCGCCGATAAGGCCGGGTTACGACACGTGCAGGGTCACATCATACCCTCGGACGGCTCCCTCCGCAGAGTGGTTTTCCACAATTCCAGAGCAGGCGTGAGCGCGGGTCCACGGGCTTGCGTGGTGATAATACAGTTGTCTTTTTTTGGGGGGGGGTGGGGTGGGCATCACTGCTCTCCAGTGGTGGGAGTAGGAGGCCCAGCCCCGCTGCTGGAATGGAACCTCCGTCCCAGTGGGCCGCAGTCCCGCGCACAACCACTACGCCACCGGGCCTCAGCCCTATAATACAGTTTTGTATCTTAAACAACAGATGTCAAACCAAAGAAAGAGACTGGTCTTTGCCTTTCTTCTCCTGGGGACCTTGTTCCCCCAAAGCAGCCATTTCTTCAGTTGCCATGACTCCTAGTGGCACTAGGAGTTATCATTTTCCCATGCCCGCAGCATGCTAGTGTGCTGCACAGGGGAGGCTCCTGCAGCCTCCGACTGCCCCTCCTCCTCAGCTCCCAGGTCAGAGAACATCCTGTGGAAAGCGGACACTTGTTATTTGCCTGCCTGTTAACACAGCGGCTCCAATCAACCCCAGCGCTACTGAAGAGAGCTTATTGACAAGCAGCCTGCCCGGGACTTGTGTTCAAGAGACGTTGTAAAGAACAGAGGATCTGAATGATATTTTATAAACCAGATATGAGTGCGGGGAGTGGTGGGTATACCCATCCACATCCATATCTGTAAAACCATCGCCTTCAAGAGAATTCCAACTCACAGGGGCCCTACCGGGCAGTTCCCAAATCTACTGATCTTGTCAGAAGCAGCCTGCCGCATCTTTCTCTCGCACCATCTCCAGTGGGTTGACACACTGACCTTCTGGCTAGCCGCCAAGCACCAAGGGTCAACGCGTGTGTCTGCGTGTCTCTACAAACACACACATCCACGCAAAGGGACTTCAAGAACCACGTGCAACATCTCACTACTTTTTCATTCCATTTCCCACACCCTCATGGAAGCCTGCTTCCACTCACACTGCCTCCAGTTTTCTCATACTGCACTGCCGACAGCGAGGCAGTAGACAGCCGCGTACGGCTAGTTGGTGTTTGTGCCGGTTCTCTGTTCCTTTTACATGTAGTCCTCCTTGTCAGGAGTCCTGGTGACGTAGGGGTTGCGAATTCAAGCCGGCCAGCTGCTCCGAAGGAGGAAGACAAAGCTTTCCACTTCCATAAGGACCGTCTCCGAAACCCACAGGGGCAGTTCTGTACTGTCCTATAGGGTCCCTAGAGTCAGAAGGGACTCGGTGGGAGTGAGTTTGAGCTTCTCATGGCCAGAAACAAGATAAATGTAGGCATAGACAGATTATGAACTTATATACAATAGCTGTGTTTTCGTGGGATATATGTGTCCCACCGTTTCGTGTTCAAAAGGAGCCTTTCAAAACATCCTACCCACTGACATTGCGGCCAGTGGAGAAGAAAGACAGCGCCACTGAGAAGGACTCAAGCAGAGAAATTCATATTTTCAACCAAATGTTTCCTTTTGGGGAACAAAGGTAATGTGTGTGTGGGGGGGAGGGGGAATCAAGAAAAATCTCAAACTGAGGCAAGACTTTGCGATTCTGAGAATGAAGAAAATGCTTCCTTAAAAGAGATGGGGAGGAGGAACACAAGGAAAAATGGAGACAGAAAACGGTCCTTTGTAGCAGTGGTAGATGGGTACAGAGTTGGTCCCTTCTTCTCTGGATTCTCCCGCACTCTTTTGAGGGGTGGGGTAGGGACGTAAATAGGTATGATTTTAAATCTTCAGTCTGGCCTTGGTCTAACAGTCTGCTGAGGGAAATGGGGAGCAAGGGAGAAGACACTAC
This sequence comes from Nesogale talazaci, assembly GCA_004026705.1. Classification (NCBI taxonomy): domain Eukaryota; kingdom Metazoa; phylum Chordata; class Mammalia; order Afrosoricida; family Tenrecidae; genus Nesogale; species Nesogale talazaci. Next base: position 8,878 of record PVJH01044684.1, on the reverse strand, counting down.
AGGCTAGAAGTGGGCTGGGGTTACCTCCCTCTTCATTTTGAACAGAAAGGGCGCTAGTTTTGTCAGCTGATGTTGGCTTTTTCCTTCTTTCTTGCTAATCCTTTCTGTCCCCTCCCTCCTCCCCCCTCCCCCTGCATCCATTGACCAGAAAATGATTTCTTCAATTGTTGATGGATTTTAAGTCTCTGGAATTGGGGCGAGGGGGGCACCACACAGTGCTTTAATTTGCATTGTCATCCTTATTTTTCCGGCATCTGGCACATCTTACCCCTTTTTTGTTATTTTGAGTTGGTCTTTCATCATTATCTGCAGGAAGCACATTAGCATGCTGCAGATAAGAGGGCCGTCCAGATGTGCATATCAAAGGATGAACAGCTACTTATTAAGAAAAACTTTTCTTTTTAAGCCCAGCTTCTGTTCAAAGGAATAATAAAGCCCATGGCTGGCGTTAGTGACAAACTGGTAATTCAAGGCCTTGTCACCATCACGCATTGGAATGGGGGAGGGGGGAGGCGTGCAAAGGGGGGGAAAAAAGGGCAGGTCAAAGAAATTGGTAAGGTCCCCATTTCAGAAAGCTGAAAAGGCAGAATCAGTGTGAAAGTTCATCTTCTCCAGACGGATGCATTTATGTCCTGCTGTTTTATTCACTGGGTTTTTTTTTTTTTTTGGCCGGGAGGGGTTGGGGGTGGGGGGCGTGGTAGTGAGTCACAAATGGGTTTGTTGTAAGTGGTTATGATTAATGATGAATTTTGAATCGCCAAAAGTTTTTTTTGTCCCCCTCCCAAGCCAATGGCCTTATATGATTTATGCATTGTAACCTCTCAATGCAGGAACCCTCAACAACCAGGAAGAGACCAGACGGGTGCAAACGATTAGAGGGTGGCCAAGTCCTAAGCCCCAAGGTGACAGAATTTGAGTGAACCAAGGTCAGCCCTGCTGCGTGCCTTCCCCAAAGACTCCTTCCAGAACCAGCTCTGGGAGGGACCGATTCTGCTCGGGTTACTTGACCAGGAACCTCCACATCCTGAAAGCCTTAGGAGATGACATGGGGAAGACGCAAGGCAATTGCCCTGGGGATGCCAGAGAAATGAGGAGTGCTAGAAGTATTTCTGGAAGATGAAGGATAAGGGCCACAGGAAGCATCAGCTTTCAGTGCTGTCAGGCTGCACTTCCTCTGCTGAAGTGTATAGATAGATGATAGGTAGATAGATAGATAGATAGATAGATAGATAGATAGATAGATAGATAGATAGATAGACAGAGATGTAGGAAGACGGGCAGTAAATAGATGATTGATTGATTGATTAATAGATGTAGGTAGGTAGATAGATAGTGCTGAGGCTGTTTGAAAGGGAATCCACTGCTTAGGTAAGGCCCTTCTCAACAGGAGAAACTGAGTGATTTGACCGACCTGGGACTCTATCTTGTGGAAATTGATGTGCATAAGTGCACATGTGCACATACACACATACATGCAGGCACTCCCCAACGTGTGTTCGTTGTAGCTCTTACATTTTGAACATGCTTTGACAAGCAGAGCAATTGGCTCCAGTTGCCCGCCCAACTTCCATCTCATGGTTTCTCCTTGACAACTAGGAATCAAGGCCATGAACAGAACAGGAAGTAGGGGACCACCCACCTTGGGTAGCTTTCTACTCCGGTAAAGGGTGAAGAAATGAACACCTTCTTCCCTATGTTTTCATGTGCCTCTCTATCCTCTTTACATACATACTCTGGGGATTGTTTTTCTTTCACATACTCTTTAAAAATCATTTTATGGGGGCTCATGCCACAATCCGCCCATCCATTGTATGTCAAGCACATTTGTTCATTTGTCGCCATCATCATTCTCAAAACACTTGCTTTCTACTTAAGTCCTTGGTATCAGCTCTTCATTTTTCCTCTCCCTCCCCGCACCCCTCTCGCTCATGAACCCTTGAAAATTTATAAAGTACTATTATTTTGTCATAACTTACACCGTCTTCCTTCACCCACTCCCTTGTTGTCCGTTCCCCAGGGAGGTTATATGTAGATCTTTATCATCGGTTTCCCCTTTCTACCCTACCTCCCCTCCACCCTCCTTGTATTGCCACTCTCAGCACTGGCCCTGGCGGGATCATCTGTTCTGGATTCCCCATGTCTCCGGTTTCTATCTGTACCAGTGTCTATGCTCTGGTTTATCTTTATGATGCTCCTCCTCCAATCTGGTAGTGTCCAATTTCCCTCTTAGTAACTCTCCTGGGTTGATTTCTGCAGTGTCCCTCTGGTGCGTGTTACTCCTCTTTCACACACTATTATTTCATTTTTGCCATTAACAAAAAATGCTCTCTCATTCATTCTCTGCCACGGAGCCTAAGCCAATGCATAGGGTTCTGCAAGATCTTTCTTATCAGCTGGTGGGACTGGGCCAGGGAATAAATCTCTAGATGCTTAAGTTTAAAATAAGTTCCTGGGGCTGAGCCCCAGGGGTGTAGTGGTTGAGTGCGGGGCTGCGGCCCACTGGCTTGGCAGTTCAAATCCAGCAGCAGCTCTCCAGGAGCAAGGCTGGGCCTCCCTCTCCCTCCAGAGGACAGTGATGCCCCCCAAAATAAATAAATAAATAAAATATATAAAAAATAAATAAATAGGGGCTGAGCCCTTGTAGCGTCGTGGTTGTGCATGAGACTGTGGCCCACTGGGACGGAGGTTCAATTCCAGCAGTGGGGCTGGGCCTCCTACTCCCACTACTGGAGAGCAGTGATGCCCCCCCCAAAAAAAAATAAATAAAAAGATAAATAAATTCCTTAAATCATTTAATTTAGTTAAATCACTTGCATTCGCCTCACACTTTACCTTAAATATTCCATTTCAGAAACTAATGGTATGAAAATAGTTCTGAAGATGCCAACCTTCCCTTTCGTTGCCAAATTCCTAAAACCAGATGTGTTGGTTAAAGGGGCCAGGGGTTGAAGCCCACATGGGGCAGGGATTCTCAGGAAAATCCACTCTGAGAGTCTTCCATCATTAGAAAGTTGTGTGGGGTTTTGGCAGGACCCATAATGAGGGTATCAATACCCAGCAGGGATAGGGAAAGGTGGGGGGAGAAAGGGAAATTGATCACAAGGATCTACCTATAACCCCCTTCCTGAGGGACAGACAGCAGAAAAGTGAGTGAAGGGAGACATCAGACAGTGTAAGATGCGAAAAATAATTAATAAATTATCAAGAGAGAGGAGGAAATGAGGAGCTGATACCAAGGGCTCGAGTAGAAAGAAAATGTTTTGAAAATGATCATGGCAACACATGTACAAATGTGCTGGAAACAATGGATGGATGGATGGATGGATGGATGGATGGATGGATTGTGATAAGAGTTGTATGGGCTGAGCCCCGGTAGCGTAGTGGTTGAGTGTGGGACTGCGGCCGACTGGCTTGGCGGTTCAAATCCCACAGCAGTAAGGTTGGGCCTCCCACTCCTACCAGAGGGCAGTGATGCCTTAAAAAAAAAAAAAAAAAGAGTTGTATGGACCCCCAATAAAACTATAAAAAACTTTTTAATGATGCAGTAGGCAGGGTCTACGCCTGAAACCATCGGGGTTTTGTTTTTTTTTTGGTGGGGGGGCGCATCACTGCTCTCCGGCAGTGGGAGTAGGAGGCCCAGCCCCACTGCTGGAATTGAACCTCTGTCCCAGTGGGCCGCAGTCCCGCGCGCAACCACTACGCCACCGGGGCTCAGCCCCAAAACCATCGGTTTTGTATTCAACAATGTAAACATCTTGTCTCACCTCCCAAAGCAAGCTCTTAGAAGGTTTACAGAGATACAGCAAGTGCTCCTGCTTTATAAATAAGCAAACACACGAGAGGCAAGATGGCAAAGATTTTCAAAAGCAATTTGATCATAAATGGATAGTGGTGTAAATCCTGTCATCATGTACATAAGGACCTATACAGTTTTATGGTTTATTGTAGTAAAAAGACCAGATATGCTTAAAGAGGCATCATTAAAAATTACTTTTTTGGGGGGGGAATCACTGCCCTCTGGTGGTCGTGGGCGCTACTCTGTGCCATTCCTGAGAGCCGCTGCTGGATTTGAACTGCCAAGCCCACGGGCCGCAGCCCCGCACTCAACCACTTACGCCACCGGGGCTCAGCCCAAAAATTATTTTTAAAAACATGGAATACAGAAAAAAACTAAAGAACTACTAAAGGGAATGATAATTCTTCTGTATGTGTGAAGGAGATGATACCAAGCAAGGGCTCAGCTTTCAAAGTTCATGAAATTTTCCAGTATCTTTCCGTAACCAATGTGGCTGCAGCAGACGTCTTAGTGGCATCCAGCCCACTGGCAGAGGGATGCTTTATCATCTGAATGGTTACGTGGGTGTAGGACTCTGGTGTTCTTGGGTGTATCGCATGGGCTGCCCTATCTACAACACTGTACAACTAGAAAATGCAGTACACTTCACTGATGCTTGTCTGCTAAAATCACTTCGGTGTTAGAGCGAAAGGTTTTTTGTGATGTATGAAACTTGTTTTTAGCTGAGCCCCGGTGGCATAGTGGTTGTGTACGGGACTGTTGCCCACAGGGCTGACGGTTCAAATCCACCAGCCGCTCTCCAGGAGCAAGGTTGGGCTTCCTACTCCCACCAGGGCAGTGATGCCACACACACAAAAAAAAGGAAAAGAAACTTGTTTTTATATATAAATGAGTACAGTTAGTGTTGTGATAAATGCCTATTTTCTTTCTTTCTTTTTTTTTTTTTTGGTGAGGGAAGCATCACTGCTCTCCGGCGGTGGGAGTAGGAGGCCCAGCCCCACTGCTGGAATGGAACCTCCGTCCCAGTGGGCCGCAGTCCCGCGCACAACCACTACGCCACTGGGGCTCACCCCAAGGACAGCTATTCTAACCCACCAGATCCCCGGGAGAAAGTAGCAATCTGTTCCCATAAAGGTTGGCAGCACTGAAACCCTATGGAGCGGTTCTACTCTGTCCTGTGAATCTCCATTGCCACCACCATGATGCTGACTTGTGGGGACCCTCTCTGGGGTTGTACATTGCTACGGGAGCAGTCTCCCCTTTCTCTCTAGCAATTCTGTGGGTTTGAGGGGCTGAATTTGAGCTGAGCGGTCCAAGGCTGGCCCCATATCACCACAAGGCAATTGACTCCATCCGATCGGGTCACGCCACATTGGAATTGACTGGGAGGTGCTAAGTTGGATTTTTCTTTGTTTGATACTCTGATAGCAGAGTATCTGCTGTATTGTTCATTAGAAATCTTCATGTGTTATATAACACAAGCCAACAATTTATCCCCCTTTGGTGTCTTGATCTTAGGTTTGTTTCTGGGGTTATTTCAGGTGCTAGTTCAGAAAATTGTATCAGATAGATTGCATCAGCTCTAGTTCCTTAGAGATGGTGCTCCACCCTATTTTCAGCTATTAAATCAGACTATAACTCGTCATCCTAACTTTTATGTAGGAGAAGAATTCAGACTCATGAATTATCAGATAGGACACTAAGATAAAAATGTTTGAAAAATAATTAGGGATTAAGGGATTCCAGGGGAAGTTGTGATCATGACAAACTATGGATAACGGAGAAGAATGGTGATTCCGATGCTCCCCTTCCTGACAAGATCACTAAAGACAAAGTGGGTGCATAAGCAAATGTGGTGAAGAAAGTTGATGGTGCCTGGCTATCGAAAGATATAACGTCTAGAGTCTTAAAGGCTTGAAGACAAACAAGTGGCCATCTAGCTCAGAAGCAACAAAGCTCACATGGAAAAAACACACCAGCCTGCGCGATCATGATATGTGGATGGGATCAGGTATCTGACATCAAAGGCCCAGAAAAAAAAAATCTTATCAATGTGAATGAGAGAGAGTCCAAAGTGGAGACCCAAAGCCCATCCATAGACAATTGGACATCCCCTTACAGAAGGGTCACAAGGAAGAGATGAGCCAGTCAGGGTGCAGTATAGCACAGATGAAACATACCACTTTCCTCTAACTCTTTAATGCTTCCTCTCCTGCACTATCATGATCCCAATTCTACCTTACAAATCTGGCTAGATGAGAGCACTGGTATAGGTAATCACTGGAAGCACAGGGAATCCAGGAGAGATAAAACCCTCAGAATTAATAATAAGAATATCAATACTAGAAGGGGAAGGGGAAGGGAGAAGGGGAAAACTGATCACAGTGACCTACATAGAACCCCTTTCTTGGGGAACAGAGAACTGAAAATTGGGTGAAGGGAGCCATCGGTCAGTGTAAGGCATGACAAAATAATAATTGATAAATTATCAAGGGTGAGGGAGGGAGGAGGAACATGAGCAGATGATACCAAGGACTCAAGTAGAAAGAAAATCTTTTTTAATATAATGATGACAGCAAATGTACAAATGTGCTTGACAAAATGGGTGGATGGATGTATTTTGAGAAGAACCGTATGATCCCCCAATAAAATAATTCCAAAAAGAATGAGGATTCCAGAACTGTGATCCTATAGAACTTGCACATGGATCAGCAGGCAGTGGGGCAAACAGAACAAGGGAAGCCCGCATGATTCAAATGCAGGAAAGATGTGCCACAGAGTTGTGTCCACCACACTTATTCAATCTCTATGCTGAGCGGATCATCAGAGAAACTGGATTCTATGAGGAACAATGTGGCAACCAGGTTGGAGGAAGGCTTACGAACAACTCAGGGTGATAGGCCGATGACACAGCTTTGCTTGCTGACAGTGAGGAGGACTTGGACACCTGCTGATGAAGATCAAGGATTGCAGCCTTCGGTCTGGATGAAACTCAATGTGCAGAAGAACAAATCCTCACTCCTGGAGTGAGAGGTAACGCCATCATAAATGGACAGAAGGTAGAAACTGTGGAGGATTTTGTCCTGCTTGGATCCACCATCGATGCTCGTGGAAGCAGCAGCAGCCAAGGACCAGAAGATGAGTGGCGTGACCTCTCTAGAGAATGGAAGAGCAAGGATGTTTTTTGAGAACGAGGGTGCACCTGACCCAAGCCCTGGTATTTTCAATCACCTCATCTATTTGTGAAAGTCGGGGATTCAATAAGGACAGAATAGAAGAATTGAATTGGGATGCTAGAGAAAAATATTGAAAGTACCATAAGCTGCTAAAAGGACAAACCGGGCTGAGCCCCGGTGGCGTGCGCGGGACTGCAGCCCACTGGGATGGAGGTTCAATTCCAGCTCACAGGAGCAAAGGCTGGGCCTCCTACTCCCACCACCAGAGGGCAGTGATGCCCAAAAAAACTGAAAAAAAAAAAAAAGGACAAACCAATCTGTCTCAGAAGAAGTATGGCCAGGGGGCTGAGCCCCAGAAGAGTAGTGGTTGAGTGCGGGACTGTGGCCCACTGTTTCAGCAGTTCAAGTCCAGCGGCAGCTCTCCATCGAATCTGTTCGGACCCACAGTGGCCTCGTGTAACAGAACGGAGTGCTGTCGGGTCCTGTGTCATCCTCACGGATGTTCCGATGCTTGGGCCCCTTGCTACATCTCTGTATCAATCCAACCCTTTGAGCTCCTTCCTCTCCTTCACCATCCCTCTACTTTGCCAAATATGATGTCCTTCTGGAGGCACTGGTCTGAAGGCATGTAAAAATTGAAAGGTAGAAGAGCAGTTTAGAGTGTTGAAAATGTAAGGCGTCTTCTTTAAGATGTAAGCTTTTCTTCTTCAAAGTGTACGGTAAACATTTCAGAACACATTGTAATACAGAGAAGTCAATAGATAATTCATGTTGTGTTTCAGAGATGAGGTTGGTGGCACGCTTCTTTATAAGAAAAATGCTAGGGCTGAGCCCCGATGGCGAAGTGGTTGTGTGCGGGACTGCGGCCCACTGGGATGGAGGTTCAATTCCTGCTCACAGGAGCAAAGGCTGAGCCTCCTACTCCTACCACCAGGGCAGTGATGCCTAAAAAAAAATAAAAATAAAAAAATAATAAAAATGCTAATGTTTACGCTTTTCCATGCACAGCTAGAGAAGTCGTACCCTCTTATAACAAGGCTGGAACATTTTAATTGAATATAGGAATTTTAACTCTTGGTGGCCTATTTTAAGGTTCAGAACATTGTAATCTCGATCTGTTGCATTGAACTCACCACCAGTTCCTTAATTGTGATTCACAGCAACCCTGCACGCCACGTTAGCCCTTCTCCTGTGGGTTCTGAAGCTGTAGATCTTTTTTTTTTTTTTGGGGGGGGGGGCATCACTGCTCTCCGGTGGTGGGAGTAGGAGGCCCACCCCCACTGCTGGAATTGAACCTCCCTCCCAGTGGGCCGCAGTCCCGCGCACAACCACTACGCCACCAGGGCTCAGCCTTGAAGCTGTAGATCTTGATGGGAACAGAAAGTCTCATCTGTCTTTCACTGGGGCAGCTGGTGAACTTGAACAACTGACCCTGTGACTTTGCATTCAACAGCCCAAGTTAGTCAAACTCTCCAGGAGTCTACCCTCACCCACCCCCATTCCTTCCTTCCTTCCTTCCTTCCTTCCATGAAGGCCCACCCTCCATTTCCCCTCAGTCACCACCTGTCAAAAATCCAGCCTCCTCTCCTTTCTCCCCCACAACTTCAAAGTCTTCCCTCTGACTGACAGGCTTTACCTTGATCTCACATCCTGTTTGTCTTTTTTTGATTGGCAGCTTTCACTCAGCATAATGTTCTTCATGTTCACCCAAGCCTTGAGGTGCTTCGGGTTTCGTCATTGTTTGTAAGGGACGCATAGTATTCCCTCTGGCATTGTCACTTCTCTGTATGGCCCAGAGGGCATGAACAGCAGCTTATAAAATGCTTCCTCATTCCGTTTGATAGTTGCATACAAGCTGCACCATAAATTCCCTGACTAGCTTCCTCACGATGGGAATGCAATTTGG
>PVJH01044683.1:0-12858 GCA_004026705.1 Nesogale talazaci | reverse complement strand
CGGCTGTGCTAAATGATTTCTAGGCCTGAGGAGTTTAGATAAGCACTCTGCCCTCAGAGAAAGCACCTATTATTATGAATTATCTGGCTATTAATAACCATGATTTGTTGGAAGACACCCTTTTATAAGGGTTTTCAGAGGAACTAAATTCCCTCCCCCCCTTCCTATGGACAAAGGTTGGGTGTTAGAATAACAAACAGAAATCATGTTTGAAGAGAAAAAGTGTTACTATAAAGGGGAGGAAGGAAAAGGGAGAAACCAATATATTTCAAAAAGCCTCCTGTGCCAGGCACAGTGGTAGTTCAGTTATCCCTGCGGTCTTATTTAGATTTAGAATGTTCACAACAGCACAGTCTGTGCTTGGGGCAGGGGCGGGCGTGGGGGGGTTGTTGACAGGTGCCGTGGAATCGGTTCTGGTCCACAGTGAGCTCAGGCACGACAGAACCATCCTGTGCCCCCTCACAGCGCTCCTGTGACAGCCGTGCTGTGAGCCCATCTCAGTTCTTCCAATCGCAGGGCTGCTGGTGCAGTGGTGGAGTGTTTGCCTTTCACCGGGGAGGTCCAGGTTCGAATCCAAGCGCACTTCTTGCACATAGCCCATGCACGACGGTCACCTCCTGTCAGTCAGTGGGGGATTGTGTGTTGCTCGGATGCGAAGTTGGTGTTGGCAAAATTTCCAAATTGTCAAGTAAGGCCTGATGTTCCAAAATTTCCAGTTTCCAAAATCCAGCCAATAAAAACCCCATCTAGATCCCAAAGGTCTATTCTCTAACAGATTTGAATGAATACATGCATAAATAAAGCTCTTATTTAAGCATTTAGCATGGATTTAACATGTTCCAATTTTCCTGTAGCTTTTACAGTGGGTTTTCTTGTTTTTTTTTATTGCCTAAAAGGACAGAAATACTTTCATGGGTTGGTGGACCAAGTGAACACTCTGTGTCTGGAAGAAGAAAAGCCTGCTTGATGCAGGGCTGTTGAAAGTGAGAAATGCCCATTATTTTCCCTGTTTATTGTGGGACACATGCAGCTTTGGATTTTTCTAAAAACCATCTTTTCCAGGAGTATCTAACTCAGAGACATGAGTGTTCAGAAATGAGAATTACTCAATTACAATGCAGCTAATATTCTGTTGTTTCCCAAGATAGTGAACTGGTTTTTTCCTTCTTTTTTAAAATTTTATTTTATTTTTTAATCATTTTTTGTTTGTTTTTTGAGCATCACTGCCTTTTGGTGTTGGGAGTAGGAGGCCCAACCTTTGCTCCTGTGGAGCTGCTGCTGGAATTGAACCTCCATTCCAGTGGGCCGCAGTCCTGTGCACAACCACTACACCACCAGGGCTCAGCCAATTTTTTAATCATTTTATGGGGGGCTCAAACAATTCCTATCACAATCTATGCATCCACCCCTTGTGTCAAGCACATTTGTTGCGATCATCATTCTAAAAACATTTGCTTTCACTTTCAGTCCCTTGACAGTATTATCTCAGCTCGGTCACAAACCAGGTGTGGTGCTTTGTTTCCTTCATCTGTAAAAGGGGCCTATTAGAACATCTTTTTCCTATTTGTGGAATATCTAGGTTTTAATGAGTTTTGACAAGTTGATCAATATGTCATTGGTCTATTCATTCAGGCAATCGTATCTGAACTCTTGCCTTAGGTAACCTGAAATCGTATTGGTTCATCACTGGTTAACATCTCCTCGTTATGGGTGAGACTGGAAACCACCACTGAAGATATCTCTCTGAATCCATACATATATGTTACAAGTAAATGTTTTGTGATCTTCTTTATTCTACTCATTGCTATCATGTCATCAGGCTGAATCTAAGTCATGGCCACCCCATAGGCATGACAGGGGAGAACAGTCCCTGTGGATTTCTGAGACTGTAATTCTTTATAGAACTTCTCTTTGTCCTGCATGGTTTCTGCCTGTTGATCTTACAGTAAGAAGTGCAGCATGGAACAACTGTACCACGAGGGCTCCTTGTGGTGATTAAGAATCCATACTATACAGGAACTAAAGTAACTGTGAAAAATTATGTTTCAAATTACGCTCCAAACAATCGTCTTGAAACCCAACTAGGGGAACATACAGCTTTTAATAGGAATCAGAATGGTACTAAGAACAGGTCAGTATTATAGCAGTTGGGTGTGAGACAGTCTTTACCAGTCATGGTGGAAATACTTGGCTATTGCATCAATGGGAACCACCTTGTCTCAGGAGGGCTATTTTCTAACAGCTCCCTTCATATGAATAGCCTCTCCCTCTTAGAGGATGTGAGGGTTTGGCTGGTGCAAATGGTTTGGAGGGTTGGCTGCTAACCAAAGGAATGGAGGTTTGGCGTGTTCAAGAAAACAAAGACAAGAAAAAGGGCTGGCAGTCCAGTTCTCAAAAATCAGCCACGGAAAGCTTCACGGAGGACAGTGCTACGCTGACACACACAGAGTCATGGTGAGTCAGGATGCACCTAGGGCAAGTGGGTTCTCAACCTTCTGAAGACCACGGCCCTTTCACCCAGTTCCTCATGTGGTGGTGACCCCCGACCATCAAATTCATCACTGTCACATTGCTACTGTTATGAATCAGGTGGCCCTGTGGAAGGGCTGTCACCCAAAGGTTGAGAACCACTGACCTAGGGCAGCACATCTGCATGTCTGAAATGATGAATGAAGTGAGCCTAAACCATAACCCTTTATGGCAAAAGAAAGCTTGTTCGATGCAGTGGCTGTTGAAAGTTATCAAGGACTCTCATTCCTCGTGTTTATTTTGGGATAATTGCTGACCATACAGTTTACTGTTTACAGATTGCTGCTGACCTTACTGTCTACTCTTATGAATAGTTACAGTATTGGGAACACAAAGGGTCAGCTCTAGCCTGTCTTATGGGGTCACTATGAGTTGGAATTGACTTCATGTCAGGGAGTGATGTAAAGATAATCATGAAATAGACATGTACACACTATATATATATATATATTCAGAAAGGAGAATATACATCTACATGAACATGCAGAGGAAGTCATTCACTCAGGGGCTTTTAAGAACATGTCAAATAAGTCCTCGGTGAACACAGCTGCCTCATCTGTAGTAAGTTCATCTACTGCTGCAAACACGTGCATCCATTCACTCCCTCGGGCCGTTCACCCAACTGGAAGAACCACTTTACTGCAGAGTATTATCCTGGAAATGAAAACTGTGGTCGCAGCTTTTTCAAAATAAGGTTCAATCATTATTTTGTGAAAAAAAAAGCCATCAAAGAAGATTCAATTGGAAATAGTTAAATGCTAAGGCATGCCATTGCTAGTCACCACACTTGTTTTAAAGCAGTTATGTGTTGGGCTAGCTGGAAGGTCAGCATTTGGCAAGAACCAGCCGCTCCGTGAGAGGAAGATGAAGCTTTCTGCTCTTGTCAAGGGTTATAGACTCCACAACCCACAGGGGTCATTCGACTCTGACCTATTAGATTGCTGAAAGGCAGCTTCCACTCGATGGCAGGGAGGGGAGGAAGTATGAGAAATGAGGGATCAACTTTAAAGTCTTTAAGTTTATCACCTAAATATGAAATTCTGTTTCTATCATATATAGCTTCCACTTTTTCTCTTCATCTTTTCAATTCTTTATTTAAATAAAAAAAATCTAGGAAGCATTGAAAAGGTGGCGTCTAAAGAGGTACCCAGGTGGTGTGGTGGTGAGGGGTTGGGCTGTGATCCACATGGTTGGCAGTTCAAAACCACCAGCACCTCCTTGGGGACAAAAACTAGGCTTTCTGCTCCTTCAAACAGTTAAGTCTTAGAAACACACAGGGGCTCACCATGAATCAGTCTGACTCAATGGCAATGATTGAAAGTCCTGTGTCAGTAATAGGAAAAGATACATATTGGCAGCAAACTAAAAAGGTGGGGGGAAAAGAATTAAAAAAATAAAGGGTCACAGGGAACTAACCCACTTAAAGTGAGGGCATTGTTTACTGTTTATATCTTCCCAGAAGAATGCACTACAGAGAACAGGAGTGAAGATACAGCTCAGGAAGAGGGTTGGGTCTGCTCAAAACACATAGGCGCAAACTAAGTGAGAAGGAGAGCGTGGACCATCTCCCAAGGACAATATGCCTGCTCAGTGCAACCAATGCACAGAGAGGACCATAAAGGTAGTCCCACCATGAAACACAGTGCCTCCTCACTGACCCATAGCACTATGGAGACAACACTGGAGACACAATGAGGGAATTTTGCCTAGTCTGACCCCTTCACACTGGGATAAAACATGAAGGAAGTGCAACAGAGCATCAAGTGGAGCAAAGCAAGTGTTACCCAAGGAATCCCCAAAATAGATATCAGGGGCAGGGCTTGGGACCTCTTTAGACTCAATCAGAAAACATTCATAGAAGTCAACAGACAGACCTGGAACCACTTATAGGCTTTTCTTCTCTATATATTTTTATGTCTGTCTATATAAGCTAGGCAGGATAAACAATCCCAAGGAGAAGACAATGGGATTGATGGTTCTCAGGGGACATGGAAGAAGGGGAAGTGGGAGACATTAAGGGAACCTAGGGACAACAGAACAACAAGTGATATAAAATTGATACCAAGGAGAGTGTATTATGCCTGGTGGGGTTTGATCAAGTGCAATATTGCCAACGGGAATTACTGAAAGTAAAAGGAAGGTCGAACATGATAGTGGGACAAGAGGAAAATAATAGGAAATAGAGAAAAGAAGTAGGAGGCAAAGGACATTTAAAAAGGTCTAAATACAGGCATTTATATATAATGATAGGGACAGAGATTTCTGTACATATATGTTAAATATTAAGGTAACAGGCTGACATTGGAGCTCTACTCAAGTACTCTATCAAGGCAAGAACATTTTGTTCTACTAATCTGGCATTCCATGATGCTCATTTTCCTGGCATGATTACTGAAGACAAAGTGAGTGTATAAGTAAATGTGGGGAAGCTAATGGTGCCCAGCTATTTCAAGATACAGCATTGGGATCTTAAGGACTTGAAAATAAATATGTGACCATCCAGGAAGGAAGCAAAAAAGCTCACATGGAAGAAGCACACCAGTGTGTGTGATCATGAGGTATCAATGGGATTAGGTATGAGGAATCAGAATACCCAGAATAAACAATCATATTGATATGAATGAGGGGTGGGGGCGGAGTGGAGACCCAAACCTCATCTGTAGGCAGTTGAACATCCCCTCACAGGAGGGTCATAAAGAATGGGCGAGGCAGTCAGGGTGCAATATAGCAATAAGGAAACACACAATATTCCCCTAATTCTTTAATGCTTCCTCCTTCTCCCCCCACTATCATGACCCCAGTTCTACTTTACAAATCCAACGAGACCAGAGCATGTACACTGGTACAGATAAGCACTCTCGACACAGGTAACCCAGGACAGATAAACTATTCATGAACAATAAGGGGGGTAGCGATACAAGGAGGGGAGGGACTGGAAAGGTGGAAATGATCAGAATGATCTCTGTATAACCACCCCCCCATCTCGGGGGATTAACAATAGAAACATGGTGAAGGAAAATAGTGATCAGTGTAAGATATTTCAATAATAATAATAATAATAATAATGAATAATTTATCAGGGATTCAAGAGGTGGGGTGGGGAGGGAAAAATGGACAGCTGATACCAAGGGCTCTAGTATAAACAAAATGTTCTGAACAGGATGATGAAAGCATATGTACAAATGTGCTTTGATATATGTATTGTTATAAGAAATGTAAGCACCCCCATAAAATGATTTTTAAAAAGGATTGAAAAAAAAGGTAAGGAAAGAGTAGTAGAGACTTAAGTATACCACGTGATCCTGTGATTTTTGCCATGAATTCCAAGGAGGCCTGGTGGCACAGTGGATAAAGTTCTTGACTCCTCACCTAAAGGTCAGCAATTCAAACCCACCAGATGCTCCTAGTGGGGCAAGACATGGTTGTTTAGTTCCATAACGGTATCTGCAATCTTGGAAACCCTATGGATCAGTGCTCCTCTGTCTGACAGCATTTCTAGGAGCATAGTCTACTCTCTGGTATGGGCTTTTCCTTTGGGAATGAATTTCATGTTGTTACCTAAAACTATTGATTTATTAGGCTATTATCATCTTGTTGTCCTGAAATTTTCAACGTGGATATTAATCTCTGTTCTCAACAGAGGACTGCTTATTTCACTCTGCTTGACTGTTCTAAAGCCTAGCCTTTGGTATACATGTTTTTGAATAACTTATTTATTTGATGAGTGAATTAGAACTAAGAAGTATCTGATGTTATTTAAAAGGAAGTAGGGGGGAAGATGTATTCATAAAGAAGAAGAATGAGACTACCTTTGTAAGTGTGTATGAATAATGGAGAAAACTAAATTAAGAATCTTGGAATTCTTGAAAGAATATCAAATTTGCTGGCACATTAAAAGTCTATTTCCATGTCCACATTGATATCTTTCCCAGGAAAATATCCCTCTACATCAAGCAAGGAGCCCTTCAAGTTCAGTGGTGAAAGTATTCTCCTGCTAATCAAAAGGTTGACAGTTTAAACCCACCAGTCAGTCTGTGGGAGCAAGATGTAGCAGCCTCATTCCATTACAAGTTATAGCTGATACCAAGGGCTCAAGAAGAAAGAAAACATTTTGAGAACGGTGATGGCAGCAAATGTACAAATGTTCTGACACAATGGGTGTATGTATAGATTGTGATAAGAGTTGTACAGGCTCCCAATAGAAAGATTTAAAAACAAACAAACAAAAAGAGTTATAGTTTTGGAAACCCAACCGCATCACTATGCTCTGTCCAGCAGGATCTCCATGAATCAGCATCAACTTAAGGGTAACAGGTATTCAGATACATCAAGCAGATTGGGGATACCAGTCATGTGTTGGTGTTCCACGATGCAAAACAGGTCATTAGCTGAAAACAATGCTCTCCTAAAGTATAACAATCGCTTGTGAGACACTGTGATAAAGAATCATCACACACATCTCCTGCCGTTCCCTTCAATAAATAGAGCTTTTACTGCTAGAAATATGTTAGAAAGAAAGCTAGACATACCCACATTGGACACTGCACCACCAACACCACTCCTCCACAGGGTTGAGTCCCACTCCTACAGAACCTATTGGCAGGATTAGAACTGCTCTTTAAGATTTCCAAAGCTGTGAATCTTTACAGGAGCAGGAAGTTTCAACTTGATCCCAGAGAGCAGTGGCGGGGGTTGAACCACTGACCTTGTGTTTAATAGCTCAGTGTTCAGCTCACTCAAGCAATCACTCTAAGATTTTGGAATGCCAAGAAACATCGTTAACCAAGAAGACAGCTAAGTGATGGGAACTTTGACAAAGCCATACAATAAACAGTGAAGCATGGCAAAGTCATCTGCCCAATTTGTGAAGTTGCTGATTCTAATATCCATGACAGAATGCAGGGCAATCATTGGCATCTTTCTTTGTTTCTTTCACAAACAGCAAGCTATTAGCTGCACATTGTCACTAATAAAAAACATTCCACATTTACTAATGCAACTGAGGAAAATTACAAAGAGACCAATGCTCCTAATTTGACTTCTTATTAAAGTAATTAAAACACACTTTTGCTGTATTAACTTGGGCTAGGGGTAAACCAAAAATAATCCTGAATACACAGTAGTTAGGAAATTAACTATAATTATATACAGCCAGGTCGAGCTTAAAAATATATATACAAAAAGGAAAGAAACAGCGAAGAAGAAACACACACAAAAATAACAAAGTGAAACAGAGAGAAACCTCAATTGAAAAGAGTAGGAAATATCAACAAGCAGAACGAATTTAAAATGGTTCAAAAGGGAGATCAAATGATAAGGTGTTATATCTTAATCTAACCACATTAGCATAAATCCACTTTTCAGTGCACTCTGCATAGCAGCATGCCTATTCATATCCTGGGTCAACAAATAATAAATCTTTGAGCACCCTTAAGTTCATATACGTTGTTGAAAATCAAGTAGACAAAGGGAGGGAATATGGTGCTTTTTAATCATTCATTTTATAAGATTTAAAGATATGGACGCAAGAAGGGAAGAAGTCAAGTCGCCTGCCCTTGTGGGGAAGAGGACACCAGAAACATTCCGCTCAGTAGAACGTGACAATCCTGCTTCAGCACCATCTGGGACATAAAGCTGTCTTCAGATAATCCTCCTCCTCCTGCTTTAACTTGATGATTTCTACACAGGAGAACACAGAGACTCTGCTAACTTGGATGTTTGCTGACGTCCTTTGTCTGACCTGCCTTCCTCCAACTCTCCTCCCATTTAGTGCCAAACTTCTTCTCACAAAGAGCTAAGAAGTTTCCAAAAGTTCAGGGACAAATGGAACAAAAAGATCATGGAATTTTTGTCTTTTCCATTGAGGTGTCTTTGTCTTACTTTGTTATCCTTGGGGGTTTTTGGTATGATTCTCTGTCTATGAAATCCAGGAGAGATAAATCTATAGAGACAGCAATGGGATTAATGGTTTCTGGGAGCTGTGAGTGGGAAGCTTAGGGGACAATGGAGAGCTAGTCACCATGAGTGAAAGAAAGAAGAAAATGTTCGAAAATGAATTATGGTGATGATTGTACAATTCTTAATATGCTTGAACTATTGAATGATACATGTGGATTCAAAGCAACGGAACTGCTAAAATATTTTCACGAACTTTTTGAAGCCCCCATATGTGTATCTGTGTGCATAAATACACACGATATATGTTATATATACAGTGTGCATATGTAGATAGATACATATATGCTTTGGTGGCCCAATGGGTTAGGCATTGCAACGCTAACCGAAAACCTGGCGGTTTGAACCCACCAGCGAATGGATGAAAGAGATGGCAGACTGCTTCTGTAAAGATTTCTGCTTCAAGCTCAGACACCCGATGGAGCCTTCTGCTTTGTCCAGTAGCGTTCCTGAGTCAGAATTCGCTGGGCAGTCGTGGGTTTGTGTGTGCGTTGGCACAGCGGGCTGTTGCTGGGTTACTGACCACAGGTCAGCAGTTGACATCTGTCAGCCACTTCATGGAAGAAACATGGCATTTTCCATGGGAGAAAACTGGTCCCATAAAGAGTTAAAGTCTTGGAAAGTCACAGGGCAGGGCCTCCTCTGTCTTACAGAGTCACCGTGAGTTGGAATGGCTGTTGAGGATGGGGCATGAGCCAAGTGTGCGTGTAAACTATGTGTAGATCTAGAGCGTATATGTATATTTAATAATTACCTATCTCTGTATCATTAACTCTTCCTGGTTCACTTTTTTCTTGCCTCTAGGATCTTAAACCTTCTCCAGGACTAGGCTAATGGGTTGGTATACAACGGATTTCTCCCCGCTTCTCCACAGCTTTTGATTCTACAGTGATTTCTTTCTTTTTTGGGGGGGTGGGGGGGAGACATCACTGCCCTCTGGTGGTCGTGGGAGCTACCCAGCACTGGATTTGAACCACCAAGCCTGCGGGCCACAGACCCGCACTCAACCACTTATGCCACTGGGGCTCAGTCCCACAGTGATTTCTTTAAAATAGACCTTTCATTCTTGGTCTCTAAGATGTGGTGCAGCTCTCTCCTCTGCTCGCATCTCTGGTCGTGGTTTCCCATTGCACGTGTTGGCTTCTTTTCTCCTGCCATCCAAATGGAGACCTCGTGAGAGCTCTCATTGGACCTCATTTCCCCTGTCTTTCCTGGCTAAGTCATCTGGTTTCAGATCTTGTTGTTGTTGTTGTTGTGAGGTGCCGTGGAGTGGGTTGTGACCCTTAGTGACCTATGCTCAACACAAGGAAACATGGCATGCGCCTGCACCATTCTTACGAATATTCCTGAGCCTGAGCAAATTGTCGCAGCCACTGTGTCGAGCCATGTTGTTGAGATCTTCCTCTTTTGTCCCTGCCACCTTACCAAGCATGATGCCCTTCTCTGGAGACTGGTCTCTCCTGACAGTATGTCCCAAGTACGTAAGATGAAGCATGGCCATCCTTGTCTCTAAGGGGCACTCTGCCCTTACTTCTTCCAACATAGAGCTGTTTGTGCTATTAGCAGTCCATGGG
Organism: Nesogale talazaci; assembly: GCA_004026705.1. NCBI lineage: Eukaryota > Metazoa > Chordata > Mammalia > Afrosoricida > Tenrecidae > Nesogale > Nesogale talazaci. The sequence goes on along the minus strand of PVJH01044683.1, from coordinate 2,800 downwards.
ACTTAGGATATTTTTCTCCAGTACTGTAATTCAAATGTTTTCAATTCTTATTCAGTTTTCCTTAGTCAATGTTCATCTTTCACATACATATGGGACAGCAAAGAATGCCATAGCTTGGGTCAGGTGTACCTTAATCCTCAAAGTCACATCCTTGCTTTTCAATACTTCAAAGAGGTCTCATGCAAGAAATTTATCTAATGCAACTTGTCCCTTGATCTGGTGACTGCTGCTTTCACTGAGCCTTGATTAGATTCAAGCAAGACAAAAATCCAAGACAACTTCAATATTGTCTCCATTGATCACAGTGCTACCGACTGATCCAGTTGTGAGTATTTTGGTCTTCTTTACATTGAGTTGTGATCCATACTGAAGACCACAATCTTTGATCTTCACCAGCAAGTGCTCCGGGCCCTTTGCACTTTAAGCAAGCATGGTTGAGTCATCTGCCCACTACTTTTTCATTAGCCTTTGTCCGATCCTGAGGCTGTATTCTTCTTCATATTAGCTTGCTTCTCCATTTATGTCTATGACCCCTATGTCCAGTCAAGTAGTCTCCTGTCCTCTCTGGTTTCTGTTTAGTTGTAGATATTTCTGCTGTCTGACTCACTTGTACCTGAAACTCAACTTGAAGGAACCTGGACCTCTCCTCCCCAAAGACCATGCTTCCGGCATTCCCTGCCTCTTTATCTGGTCCATTATCTACTCTTACACACCCATGAACAAATCCTTCTGCTAGGGGTGGAGCAAAGAAATTCTGAAACCTGATGCCCTTTCCAAAAGGAACACACCAGGCGGTCAAACCAATCAGAAAAGGAGCTAAAACCACAGACCCAGAAGCTCTGGGGCTATGGCTTTCCTGGAGCAGGGTGCCCAACCAGGGAGCCACACGTGGCCAAGAGATAACTTTTGCTTTGTGAACATACTAAATCACACACACCCAGCAGCCATGACAGACAGAAATGAAACAAGGGCCCAAAAAAGGGAGGCACCTCAATTCTCAGAAAAATCCTTAGTATTGCTCCCTTCAGTTCCCATGCATTTATTAGAATGAAATAAAGCTCCTTGTTTTTAACAAAGAGAAACACCCCTGTGTCCGCTTCTCCGATACTCTGTGGATAATGACCGTTTTTTTTTTTCCGGAAGGTACATTCACTCTGAATAAATGCTTGGCTGAACTTAATGATGCATTTGAATGATTCCCGGTGTTCCCTGCAACCCACTGACCTTCTTCCTCCTTAGAGCGAGCAGAGGCTGGCAGAGGAAGACAGCACTTCTGCCACATTGCAACATGGAACAGCTCCTGGACACTGCCTGTCAGAATCTACCTGAAGGCAGGGAATTTGCCTATTTTGCTGTCTCGCTTCACTTTCAATCCACTTCTATCCAATGTCCCTGGACTTCAGACCATAATGAATCACCCATTTACCCAATGGTCTACAGGCTGTCAGGCCACATGCTTACACCTTCTTCCAAATGTCCCTCCAAGTGACCCAGCAGCTCTTGGATCCTCAGCTCTCGGCAAGACCCGGATGAGCCAAGAGGCAGAGTATATACATGGGCTCCCTTTCCTTCTTAATCTCTAGTCAATAGTTTCGCATTCTGTCAAACACCAAGGTTTCTTCTTCTAGGTATGGCTAGCATCTGTCTGTTTCCCAGGTGCAGAGCACTTTCCCCAGAGACATGATCTCTTTTAAAATTTATAATCGCAGAGAAGGACAGAGTCCACAGGAAGCAAAGGTAAGCTCATCCTTATAATAAAACCCATGTGGTCTTGTTCACTACAGTCTAATCAGTAAGCACATGCTTACCTCACTTATTTGGTCATCTGCCCCTGGTTCTCTGCAGCTGTTGTGCAGCTGCTGTGAGTCAGGGCCTGAGCCACGAGCAACTATGAGCTACTCAAATTAAGGAACTATTTTTCAACACAGGAGCCTGGTGGCATAGTGGTTCTTGTTGGCCCGCCATCCCAAAGCGAGCAGTTCAAAACCACTAGCTTGCTCCTCCAGAGGGGGGCACGCCTTTCCACTCCCCTAAACAGTTCCAGGCTCAGGAACTTGCAGGGGCAGCTCTAGCCTGCCTGATAGGATCGCTAACAGTGGGTATCAGCTGGATGAGAGTAAATTTATTTTTTGGTGTTGCTCAATCTTCCTATTCTCAATAGCACCTCCAGTCACGATAATCAGATGTTTTCTTTCCAAGGACTGAGCCAATTCTTGGGCCAGAAATAATACCCATAAACTTGTATTTCATTTCAGATTCTCCTGATGTCTTCTAAACCAGGGGAATATCTGCTGAGAAAATTGCATCATGAGTTACATTAAAGTGGCTCTTTCTGCTGTTCCTTTGAGGACACAAAATAGCATGTTTTCCCATCAAACCAGATCTGTCTGACACGCATGTGCCGTTCTGCAGGCACACCATTCCCCTCCCTCCTGAATGACTTGCACTTTGCAGTACCATGGACTGCTCTCAGGCCCCTCTCCCTCCTTTTCAGCATCTTTCATTCTTTTCATCTTGGCAAATAAATCAGTCCTTTCCCTCTCCTTTGTCCTTATGTTGCTCTCTGCTCCAGTCAGCGGGTTTATAAATTTAGCCATGCACAAACGAAAACTGTGTGCCATATTTGTACAAGGGAAGTGGTTGACCCCTGGAAAGCATGTTGGGAGGAAAAAAGCAAAATCAAAGAAAACAAAAAGCGACCAGGAGCAAAAGGTACACTTGGTAGAGAGGGGAACTGGAAATGTGGGGAACCTGGGCCAGATGAACCCCTTGGGGACCAGTAGTAAGAGTGGAGCTACTG
>PVJH01044682.1:0-12857 GCA_004026705.1 Nesogale talazaci | reverse complement strand
AAGGAATTCGCTAATACAAAAGACACACTCCAGCGAAAGATAGCAAATTTACAAAAAGAACTAAAGAATGCACAGAGCCAACAGAAGGGAATGGAGTCCCAGTATCCAAAAGTGCAGTGTGTGAATCAAAGAATGCAGAGACGCTCATGTCTGAAAAGCTAACTCAGCTGGAGACTGAAAATAATTTACTCAAACTGAAAGTGACAGAATCTGAATATAAAGTTGTCAATGAAAAAAAGAAATTCGTGAGTCTCCAAGATCAATTCCATTCTTGGAATAAATCATATCAGACTGAATGTAAAAAAAGACATGAGCTTGAGGAAAAACTTAAGGAGTTAACAAATATATCTCATCATTTCAAGGGAGGGACATGTCAATGTGAAAAAGAGAAAACAGGAGAAAAAGTAAGTATACAGAGAGATGGTTTACAGACTTCCTGAAAGAAAATTCAAAATAATATAGGATTATTGTGAAATGTTAAAATATGTAGATTGACAAATTATTTACTACATCTATTCAAAATATTGTCCTGAAAATAAAATTAGACCTGAGTTGTATTTTATTTTGAAAAAAAAGGCATCTCTCATCTGTAAAACCCTAAGAAGTGACAATCAAATATTATAATTTAGTATTATCATGTTTGAGTAGATATTCAGTCATATGGTTTCACATGGCCATATGTTATGCTGTGAGGAAGCCGAAGTGTGCATTCCTGAAGCAAGTACTTGGAAATGAGGATTCAGTTGAGTAGATTTCATTTTTGATATTCAAGATTTCCCAGCTGAACTGGATTTGAGATGCCATGTCTTGGAAAAGTGTTTTTTCAGAAGCTTTTAATAGTGTAATTGTGTTTTTCTTTATGTCAATTTGATTTCATCTTTAAGTTCAAAATCATGTATTTTTAAATCTGTAGTGTGAAAGAGTTGAAGGTTTACAGAGCAGAACATGGGTTTTACATTCAGCAACTCAGACTTTCCAGCACATCTGATGTTCACTCAATGCTCCATCCCTTAAGCTCACTTGCCCCTTTCTCTGCCTTTCTAGTCTTCTGCAGTTTGTCCTTGATTCAGAGCTGAAATGGTTGATAATTCTACTACAGAGGTGGGTTCGATTTTTGGCCTATGCAATGACAAAAGGCTCATACTCTTGGGATCTCATCTCTTATAGCCAGAAAACCTGATCTCTTTTGTGGTGTTGAGTGTGCTCCACCTGTTTCTCCAATCCCAGTGGAGAGGACTAGTTTTTGTGTGTTGCATTAGTTCATTGACCTGATCTTTCCATATGTCTTTTGATTTCCATCAGCCTTCTTTCCTTTGGACAGAAAAAATCACTGGTTGCACCTTTTGATGGTGACTCAAGAACTTTTTTTATAGTGATAGTTGATTTATTGTGACCCTAAAGGACTATGGTTTCCAAGGCTGTATACTTACTGAATGTAAACTGCTAGGTCTTTCTCCTGATGTTGGGCAGGTGGGATCTTTAAACTCTGAGTCACCAAGGCTCCTTGATTTATCCAGAAGAAAAGTGGATTTCTTGCAATCACACACACAACACACACACACAAACACACACATATACACGCACACAATGTTTTTATTGGAGGATCTTACAACTCTTATAGCATTCCATACATCTTTTGTATCAAGTATATTTGTACATATGTTGCCATCTTCATTTCCAAAATATTTTCTACTTCAGCCCTTGGTGTAAGCACCTCTTTTCCCCTTATTTTTTAAAATAAATCATTTTATTGTGGGCTCATATATCTCCCATCACGATCAACACATAAATCAATTTTATTCATGCCACATTTGCACACTTGTTGCCATCACCACTCTTAAAACATCCTCCCTCCACTTAGGCCCCCAGTACCAGATCCCCATATTTCACATCTCACCCACCTTGCCCTCACCCAATGAACCATTAATAATTTGTTATTACATTTTCAATTTCAAATTGTTTGAAATTGTTTCAAATTGTTCAATTACATTTCAATTACAAATTGTTATTACATTTTCAAATTGTAAACTGTCCATTTTGTCCCTTCACCCGCTTCCCTGTTTTCCATACTCTAAACAGGAGGTTATATGTAGATCCGTGCAACTAGTTCCCTCTTTTTAGACCCCAGTTACTACTCATCCAAGTAGATGTTCAACGTGGTCTTGTCTGAACTGACTATAATCCTGATTGCCCAGTCTCAGCAGCTTATGCCCTCAATATGTTTCCATAATCAAAAGTCACATCTCCTCCTTCTTCAAATCAATTTATTGGGGATCATACAGCTCTTATCACAAGGCATCTATCCATAAATCCATGGTGTCAAGTACAGCTTACATATCTTGCCATATCATTTACATATGATTACATTTACATTTACATTACATATCATTTTCTTTTTTGTTTAAATCTTCAAGTTTTTATTTAAATATAATTTTTAATTTAATCATTTTATTGGGGGCTCATACATCACTTTTCATCATACATAGTTCAAAACATAGTTAGCCATCATCATTTTCAAAACATTTTCTTTCTACTTGAGCCCTTGGTATCGGCTCATCTTTCCCCTTTCCCCCACACTCCCTCCATAATTACGTTTTTTTTTTTTTTATGGCATTTCAACTCTTTCAAAATAGTTGGGTTTTGTTAGATACTAATTTTGGACATATGTAATAAATTTAAAAAACAATACTTGATGAAATCATTTTCTAATATTTATAACTTAATTTGAACATTGTTACAGATACAGTCAATTCTCATTATTTGTAGCAGCTATGCTTTATAAAATTCCTGCCGTTTCAGAGGTAACCTTGTCCACTGGAGAATCTTTTTATTTTGGCCAAGTAATGTGGCCAAATGGTGGTAAAAGCATTAGAGTTCTTGGTTTTTGATGCTTCTTCACCTACACTATCATGACCCTAATTCTACCTTATAAATCTGGCTAGCCCAGGGCATGTACAGGGTACAGATAAAAGCAGGAAACACAGGGAATGCAGGATGGATAAACTCAACAGGACCAATATTGATTGAAGCCATACCAGGAGGGGAAGGGGGAGCTAAGGGAAAAAGAATTGCAATGACCTACATATATCCCCCTCCCAGGGGGATGGCCAACAGACAAGGGGGTAAAGCGGGATATCAAATAGTGCAAGACATGGAAAAATCATGGTAATTTATAAGTTATCAAGAGTTCATGAGGGAAGGAGAGGGATAAATGAGGGGATGCTGCCAAGTGCTCAAGTAGTAAGAAAATGTTTTGAAAATAGGGATCGCAACAAATGTGCTTGACACAATGTATGTATGTATAGATTGTGATGAGAGTTGTACAAGCCCCCAGTAAAATGTTTCTTAAAGTATATTAGCCATTGAGGTTAATTTGCAAAAACAGAATCCATGAGTAATGAGAATGAACTGTAATTGTCTATAAGCTACAGTTCGGGTCTCAGCAATGATCATTTCACATGAATTGATATACTTCATTTCACATGAAGTTATATACTATTAACAATGTGAAGGTAATTGTAATTATCACTTTTTATATTGTGATTGGTTCCCTCTTCCCAATAATATTGGCTGGTGGGAATGGCATGAGGGGATTGAGGGTTGCAAGATCTGAGACCAGGGTACGAAGTGGAGACTGGGTTCCATAGGGTCTTTGAAGTCTATTTTATTGACTGTCATACTAATGGGCCATTGGAGGGATTTTAACAGAAAATTGAATATTTAAGTGACATTTGAATTGCAATGAAAAAGAGATTATTGTACAGTCTAGAATTTGCCACATCAGTCCAACTCATAGAGCTATATTATGTTGAGCATTCTGTCAACTTTTATGTTTTGCAAATGTGAATAGAGGAATGAAGGAGGCTTGAAATATGGGCTCTAGTAAAAGAAAAATAGCAACCTTTGGTATCCTTACCGAAATCCAGTGATGAACAGAAATGTAAGCCAGTGAGGAACAGTTGACAAATATATATTCTGATAGCATTCAAAAATATATATGTTAGAGTTATATATATGTTAGAATTGTATAAGCAGTATGGTGAGCACTATCAGGAACATAGGTAAGAAATTTATTAACAGGCAGGTAAGACATGAAATCAAGAGCCTTAGAAACCTCCTGTGCCAGAGGGTTCAATAGAGGTTGCAGTACGTTATCACATGGCTTGAGAAGAGGAAATGTAGGAGTTACAGAAGAAATTGGGTCAATTCAGGTGTCAGATATGCATGAAATTCAATGTGGAAAAAATCATCTATGGTTACCAGCATAAGGTGTTTGACAATATAGATTTCCTCCATCAACTTTCTTCTGTGTTCTGATTATAATTCATTTGATCTGTTTTCAATAAACTAGGTATGTCTGAAATTCTGGTTTTCCATCTACCCTTGGAACCATAAATTATTCCCACAATCCCACAAGGAATGTTGAGAAGTCAACATAAATTCTCTGTATAAGTTTGGTATCGTTTCTTTATGTATTTTTAGTTGCAGATTTCTTATATATTAATTTGGCTTTTGATTTGGTGAAATACTAACATGGGTAGCTATGCAGGAAAGAGACTGTGTTAGTCCGGGTAAACTAGAGAAATAAATTTATAGACACACATATGGATATAAGGGTACAGTTTATATACAAAAGGAATAGGACATTGAGGGAGCATCCCAATCCAGTCCAGTTCAAAGTCATAAGTCCGATATTAGTCCATATGCCCGATACCAGTCTATAACAGGTCCTTCCAACTCAAGAAGTCATAGGTCAGTGGGTGCAGAATTCTGGTGCTGGCAGGGATTTCCCCATGGCTCCTCGCTTCCAGGGCTCTGGGTCCATCCATGATTCATCATCTTTAAGACTACCTCCCAACAACTGGGGAGATAGCTTCTCATCTCCATGAGGAAAAATCTCACGATATTTCCCAGCAGTCTCAGGAGAAAGTCATGCCCTCACGGAGGCTTCATTGCTTACTCAATGGCTATCTCCAGATTAACAAGCTAGACTCTAGCCCTACATCTCAATTGTGAAATTAACATAAGCACATGACCACCACAGAAACCTAAATTTCAGCGATGATTTTTGTTGCTATTGCTCTCTGTTTAAGTATCTGGGTTTCTCCTACCTCGAGGAAACTCTGTTAGTCCAGGTAGACTAGAGGAACAAATTCAAGGACATGCATATCGATATAAGGAAAGGGTTTATATATAAAAGGAATGTGACACTGAGAAGGCATCCCAACCCAGTCCAGTCCGATATTAACCCATATGCCCAAAAATCAGTCTATAAAGTCTCCTTCCAACTCATGAAGTCACAGATCAGTGGGTACAGAATCCCAGCGCTGGCAGGGGTCTCCCCATGGCGCCTCGCTTACAGGGCTCAGGGTCCAACAACAGCATGCAGCTCCAGCTTCAGAGGTCTGGCTCTATCAGGGCAAAGCCATGTGGTCTCTCCTCCGGTTCCTCCAACTTCTCAGAGGCTGCATCTTGTCTTTTCCTTGATTCATCGTCTCTGAGACTAACTACTAACAACTGGGGAAGATAGCTTCTCATCTTCACGGGGAAAAATTGCGAGATATCTCTGAAGTCTCAGAAGAAAGCCATGCCTGCCACAGACCACCGCTTGTTAATTTTATACTTTCACATAACTTTATAACCATATGTAACCTTCAAATAAACAATAAAATCTTATCTATACCTGACAGGATAAAACTAAAATGCATACAATTCAAGTGAACAAAATGCAAACAATTATCCTATAATCCTATGAATATATAGTCCACCACCTATAAGAGTTTGCAAGCCAACCACCTCGTGCCTTTATTCCTCATTTTGGGTATCTAATTTCTATATTGCCCATTTATACCAACCCAGTGCTCTGAGGAAACAATCATATCTTTCAATGTGAATAATCTTCATTCCAGTTGGAAACTCGGGAAGTATGCATCAATTAGCAAAGTCAAATCAGGACAGGCCATCCATAAAGTCAGCAATGATATGCACCAGTTCACAGACTTAAATGGCTTCTCTTCCTCTGGTTAGGTTTTGGTCAACTCAATGGGGGCTTTTCCACTTAGCCTACCAGGGTAGCCATTGGTCACCTTCCTTTAGACCAAGGTCCCAACAAATTCTCAACATGCCTAGCTCTCTCATGCTAGGTCATGAACTTCAGACCAGTCAACCCGCTCTCATCTCCTCTGTTTCCTGTGAACCAAGGTCCTGGGTGTCAGTGACCAAAGTCAACCTGGCTCTTTATTGCTGCATTTCTCCTGCTTTCACCGACAAGCAGTAAATCTGGGTGGTCACCTAACAAACATTTCAGCCTGCCACAAGTTTCCTTTAACATTCAGACCCAGAGAGGAGGTTCCAGATTCCTTCGCAGCAGATAAAATGGGACACACAGAAGGTAATAGATTAGTTTAGCTGGAAATAGTTTTTATACTTCTCAAGATTAGGCAACCTATCTTTCTTTCTTTCTTTTTTTTGACTAGGCAACCTTTTGCCTATCCTTTCATTTATAGCTCCTCATTTTATTGTCTCATAAGACAACTACCACTGAGACAAGAAAGGAGGAAAACCTCCTGAATTCAATCTGGATGCTGAGCAAAAAATTAGACCCACCTACATTATATGTAAAGAAACATGACATCAGGATTGGAGGAAAGTTTATTAACAGTTTGTGGTATTCAGAAGACACAATTTTGTTTGCTGGAAATCAGGAGACTTGAAGGACTTCCTAATGAAGAACGAAGACTGTACCCTTCAATGTGGATTAGAACTCAAAACCCAAATCCTCACATAGGTCACATCATGGTACATAGATTAAAGACTGACGTCAATGATTTTGTTAAGCTAGTATCCACAATCAATGCTCAAAACGAGAAACAGTCGGGATCAAAATAGCACATTCCATTAGGTAAATCTACTGCATGAGACTTCAGGAAAGTTTTGCAAAGCAAAGATCCTATTTTGAGCACTAAGGTTTCACTGATTCAATCCATGCCATTTTCAGTAGGCTCATGTGTGACTTGGATACTGAACAAAGAATTGAGGCATTGGAATTGTGGTGCTAGTGAAGTCTCTTGAAAGTCCTGTGAATCTCCAAAAGAACCAACAACTCTGTCTTCAATGTACAGCCAAAAATGCTCTCTGGAAGCAATGATGGGAGACTTTGTCTCATATATGTTGAAAAGGATATCAGGAGAGAACAGTCATGGAGAGGAGTAGAACATCAACAGCGTGTATGGCAAAGAAGACGGGGAGAGCGCTAAAAAGAGGAAGATCCTCGAGATGGATTAACATTTTGGCTCAGGCAGAGGAGCAATTTTGAGGATGGAACATGGTCACACATAGGATTGTATATAGGGTTGATTTGGGTCAGGAAGGACTCAGCAGCATTCAATAGCAAACTTTTCAGCCATTAACTTTGCTTCTCCTTGTTTAGAAGGTCATGTATTCTTGTGACCAGTTCATACCAAACTATATGTTTTATTTCAATAGAACAAAATGGTCCTGTCTACATTATCCTCAATTCCTCCTATTCCTGAGCCCATTGCTGTGACTGGTGTCCATCACTTTGGAGACCTTTCTCCTTTCCATTGTCCTTCCACATCACCAAGCCTGATCTCCTCCTCTAGCGACCAGTCTCTCTGGACGCCATGTCCAAACCATGTCAAACAAAGCCTTGCCACCCATGCCTCTAAGAACCCTGTGGCTTGACTTCTTCCAAGGCATACAGTTAAATGCTTCAATTCTCATTTGTTTTTCCATATTAAATCACCAACTCTTACATACATAGGAGGCAATTGAAAATACCATGACTTGAGCTAGGCTCTCCTTAGTGTTCAAGGTAACATCCTTGCGTACAAACATTGTAGGGAGTTCTTGTGTACTAGGCTCATCTAATGCCACATGTTTTTTGACACCTTTACTGCCGTTTCCCTGAACATTGATTGAGGAATCAAGGAGGCAAACAATTTTGACAGCTTCATTTATCATGATGTTTCCTATAGGTCATGTTAGGAGGATTTTGGTCTTCCTTTCATTGAATTGTAACCCAACCTAAAGACTACAATTCCCGTTCTTAATTAGTAAGTGCTTCAAGTCCTTCTCACTAAGAGCAAGCAAGGTTGTATCATATGCACATTGCATTTTGTTAACTAGCCTGCCTCTGATCATATTCTCACATTCCTCTTCACAAAGTATATGGCAAAAGTAATCGTCCAGGTCATAGGAAACTTAGGATACTCGATAGGCAGAGTTTGGGTGAGTAAGAGTACAAATGGAAAGAATGTTTTATTCTCATTTATATGACCGAATTAATTAATTGATCACAATTAAGAAAATTTTGCTCTTATTTAGGCGACAAGATAAATTAATCTTTATCAATTGCATATTTAGACCACATCATAGTCTACAGAATCTTCTTTATAAATGAAAAAACCATAAAGGCATAGGCTATAGGTTTAAAAAAAAAGAATAAGAAAATCTAAGAGTAGCAGTAAATAAGTGTCTACCTCCTTTTGAAGTTTAACTTTTTCTTCTACAGAGGCCTGCAGTTTTGCTTTTAATTGGCTTCTTTCATTTTGAAAATTTTGCACATACTGCTGTAATTTTTTCATTTTGGTTTAATGTTTCATAGCCAGATGGTATAGACCTCAACATTTTCTAATTCAGGTACTGTATGTTTGTATTTATTCTCACTACAATGACTATCTAACTGGTTCTGGAATGAGTCCTGGGCTTGTTCATGGTTTTGATTTTGAACTAGAATCACAGGTTTCATGTCATGAGAGCCAAGTACCTGTTCTGGATTGTTATGCTTATGTTTCACCGTATGTTTCTTCCTTCCTGTGTTAAACTTCTGTCCTTTCCTGTCATCAAAAATTACACCTGGGGAGTCGAAAGCATCCTTTTCTGCCACTAGATATAGAGCAGACATGATTAATGACATTAGAATAGGTGTGACTTATATGAAGCCTCTTAATTTAATGGAAATCATTGAAATATACAATTACTCTTTTATATAGAACTCTTTCTTAAGCACATATGGATGTCTGTGAATTTGTTTCTCTAGTCAACCCTGAATAGTTTGCATCCAAATAGTGAAATAAGTAACAAAATTTCTATAGACATGTGAAAGAACATATGTTATTTTTTCAGTTTTTTATAAGTGCTATTACCTTCCAATGTAGAGTTTTCATCATAGAAGTTAAAGGAGAAAATGGACATAATCAATTGGATGAAAATATGATAAGCACTAATCACATGCATGAGGAATGAGGATGGAGCTGAATTTTCATACGGGGAGATATGTGTGGTTTGCATGGTTTGGATTGGAGATTTGTTGCAGTTGGTAAAAAAAATAAACATGAAACTCTCTGAATACATCTTAAAGTGCTCATTAATCAATAGGAAATATAGGATTATCAAACATGTCATGAAGGTTTTAAAAGAAGATTATGCTTTTTGTTTGTTCTTAAGATTACGCTTTCAATTACATCAACGGAACTTAAAAGTGTCCATAAGTCAAAGTGTGCATAGACTGATTGATGGAGCCACAATTGATCTTTAATCTGAGGATCAAATTATTACCCTAAGAAAATGTATGTCAATATAGTGTAAATATAAAAATAAGCGAATTTTATAGTTAAGATGACATAGCTGTAAGGTACAAGGGATATTGACCAATTAATGAACATAGATATAATCCTACCCACCCCAAACCCACTGTCAGTGAGTCAATTCTGATTCATAGCAAGAGGACCCCCAAGGGTGTATATCTTTGTGGGCACAACAATGCCACCAGAGCTCTATAGGGCTACTTTTTGAAGTGCTTAAATCAAAGCCATTGAATCTACATAAAATAAAACACATTGGATACAATATATCAGAATGTATAGTCACGAAAGATGGATTATCCGTATTTCACTGTTGAATGGCACAGCACTGCTTATAACTCAGCATATGTAAACTATTCACTGTTGTTATTTTTTCTATGTTACTGAGTTGATTACAACTCATAATGACTCTAAAGCTAGGTCACTAAAAGATGTCCAAGATGTAATCATTTTGGTTGCAGAGTTCCACATCTTGCTTCTGTGGAGACAATAATGGGTTTCAATGGCTGAGCTGCCTTTAGCAGCCAAGCACTTTCAACCATGTTATAAACAGGGGTCCATTGGTCCTTAGAAACTATGACATGAGTATTATAAGGTAATAAAATACATCGTTACACAAGAGGGTGCAAATTATATAGCAAAATTCCAGTGATTTCCATTATATTGGGAACAGCATTGTGCATGCTGTAAAGTGATAGCAAATCACTCATTATTTCTCTTCAGAAATTATTCTGGCTACATTGGAATGCAGTTATATTTACACTTCTCAGTTCAGACCTACAGAGTTAAGTAGTCACACTGTGTTCCAGTGGATCATCTTTAAAATTCTACATAATGAACTCCTCTAGTCCCAAAGTTTGACAATTAATCCACAATTTAGTGTCTCCTCTTAGATATGTATATGCTTTCAACTAGCTACAAGAAAGCACTCCTTGAAAGAGTCCTTGCTATTTCTTTTATGCTCTGGTTGGACAACCAAGGAAATATCCAGTAAAAGAGTGGTTGTGGTGCTTGTGGGATAAAGGAAATAAACCCAAAGCAAATTGTACACAACGTGGTTTTGGATAGTCAGAAGTAGACTGAAGCCAAGAGACTCTGAATTCTCTGTGCTTGATTACCTTTTTTCCTCTGTTTTTCTGATCTCTCTGCTTCATACATGTTGTGGACAGGTTTCTCTTCTGTTTCAAATATAATTTTAATATTGTCATTTTTCTTTTCTGCTAAGGTCATCCTTCTACATTTTGTAGAGTTCCTTTGATTTGTGTTCTCTGATGATGGTGATCATCAACGTACAATTTCCTTCAAAGATTTTGGATCCTATTTGGAGAACCCAAATCTGAAGAAAAAATGTTCATTTATCATAAGGTAAATTATAACAAAAGTATGATCAAGTTAGGTAATCACAAATTACGTGTCAGTGAAATGGAGCCATGTCTTCCTCTCCCGGACAAAGAGTGGTTCCTTATGTCACACAATATGTGACACACTGTCTACTTGTTCTGGTGAGGTTCTATGTTTGCATTAAGTCAGAATAGATTGAACAACAATGAACTAGCTCTTCATCTAGAGAAACTTACAAGCAATGTTTTTCTTATTGTCTGTATATTTTTAGCTATTTCTGATCACTCAGCACTTATTATTTATTTTGTTTTCCATGATACTTTATGAACTCTGCCAGAATTCACATACTTTTTTCTTAATAATAAATTATATGCCTAAATATTTCAAGCTTAAATACACATAACAGATGCTGTTTTTGTATGTTGTTGAGAACTTGACTATTTTGTTTAAAATAGTTTGAAAGTGACTGAGCCCCAGTGGCATAGTGGTTGTGCATGGGACTGCTGCCCACTGGGATGGAGTTTCAATTCCAGCTCCACGGAGCAAAGGCTGGGCCTCCTACTCCCACCACCAGAGGGCAGTGATGCCTAAAAAATTAAAAAATAATAATAAAATACTTTGAAAGTAAGTGCCCATAAGCCAATGTAGGCACACCAATTGATGGAGGCAAAGGTGATCTTTAATGTTTGGAGAAAAACATGACCCTGAGAAAAGACATGTCAAATAAATACAAAAAATATGGTAATTCTGCAGGGTGTATATCTTTCTGGGCACACTTAGCCTGATCTTTCTCTCTCGGTACAGCTTATGGCTTTCAGTCCTCCAGATATACCTTCGACTGCCTGAGGCCTACTCAACAGCGCCACCAGAGCTCTGTAGGCTTACTTCTAGAACTGCTAAATCAAAGCCATTGTATCGACATAAAAGAAAACACACTGGATGCAATAAATCAGTAGCGTGTATAGAGTAGCAGAATTAAAATGGATTATTCCTATTTCACTCTTAAGTGCCATAGCCCCGCTTATAATGAATAATATCAGTAAACTATTTATTCACTGTTATTTTCTTATGTTACAGAGTTGGCCATAAAAGAATGGCCAAGACATCATCATTTTGGTTGCAGATTTCAACATCTTGCTTCAGTGGAAACACTAATGTGTTTGAATGGCTGAGCTGTCAATCAGCAGCCAACCCCTTTGCTTTACTCATCAGAAAGACAGATGAGAGTCGCATAAGATAATAAAATGCATGGTCTTCCTTGTGAACGGGAACCTTTCAGCAAAGTTGTAATGATTCCCCTTAATAAGGGAACAACATTCTGAATGATGTGAAGTGATAGCAAACCATTCAACATTTCTCTCCAGAAGGTGTTAGTTTAGTAATACTGAAATGCCGTACTACCTTCAGAACTATAGTTAGGCAGTCACATTATCTCCCAGTGGGCCACCTGTAAATTTCTATCCACTATGCTCTAGTTTGACAAGAACCTACACTCTAGAATATACATGTTTTCTACTTGTCTACAAGAACCCACCCAGTCCATGCCATTTTTTTTTGCTGCTTTCATTTGACCAAGGAAGCAAATAACTTGTGAAAGAGTGAGAGGTTGGGTGGTAGGTTGCATAAAGGAAGTAAAGCCAAAGCCAATTTGGAACAAAATTATTTTGGAAAGTCAGTAGTCATCTGCAGCTGACAGTGAGACTGACTGAACTCTCTGGGCTTGTTTACGTGTTCATCCCATTTTTGTTTGTGATTGCTCTGCGCTCCATAGATGATTCAGAGGAATACCCTCAGGTACAAATATAACTGAAATATTGTATTTTTCCTTTTCTGCTAAGGTCATTCTTCTGCCTTTTGTAGATGTTGACTGATGTGTGGTCTGTGATGGTGGCTTAAATGGATGGTGATCAT
>PVJH01044681.1:0-12744 GCA_004026705.1 Nesogale talazaci | reverse complement strand
GGGGGGGGGCATCACTGCTCTCTGGTGGGAGTAGGAGACCCAGCCCCACTGCTGGAATTGAACCTCCGTCCCAGTGGGCCGCAGTCCCGCGCACAACCACTACTCCACCGGGGCTCAGCCTCAGTCACTTCTTTTAATGGAGAGATCATTTTACTGGGTTCTCTTACAGCTCCTACAACAGCCCAGACAGCAATGGAGTCAAGCTTATCTGCACACATGTTGTCATTATTATTTTCTAAACATTTACTTTCTATTAAGTCCTTGGTATCAGATCCTTTCTGTTCCTCCTGGTGAGCCCTTCATTTATTACAAAGTATTATTGCTTTCATATGTTACAAAGACCGCTGTCTCCCTTCCTCCACAGTGTCTGTTGTTCATCCCCCAAGGAAGGAGGGGGTACTTCTGTGTTGATCACCCCAATCATTTGCCCCTTCCTACCCTCCTCTCCTCACATTTCCCTACCCACCTGGTATTGTTACCCCCACTCCAGTTCCTGGATTCTGTATGTCGTAGCATATGGAATCTTTTTTAAAATCATTTTACTGGGGCTGAGCGCCGCTGGCGTAGTGGTTGTGCGTGGGACTGTGGCCCACTGGGACGGAAGTTCAACTCCAGCAGTGGGGCTGGGCCTCCTACTCCTACCACCAGAGAGCAGTGATGCCCAAAAAAAATCATTTTACTGGAGGCTTGTACAATTTTATCACAATCCACACACTCATCCATGGTGTCGAATACTTTTGTGCATATGCTGCCATCATCATTTCCAAAGCATTTTCTTTCTACTTGAGTCCTTATATCAGCTCCTCATTTTCCCTCTCTCTCTTCCCCCATCCTCCTGGATGCACCCTTGGTAAGTTAGAGATTGTTATTTTCATATCTTACCGCATCCTCTGCCATGCTTCTCCCACTTTTCTGTTGTGATGTCCCCTTTCTCCCCCACCTTCCCCTTAGCCTCAAAGTTCTCTCTTCTCATTGTTGGCCCTCAGGGTCTAATCTCTCCTGGATTCCCTGTGTTGTGGGCTCTCACCTGCAGCAGTGAGCTAGTGCTAGTCTAAAGAGATTTATCAGGTAGAATTGAGGTGCTGATAGAAAGCACTAAAGAACGAGAGGAATGTTGTGTGTTTCATCAGTACTAGGACTCAGTCACTTCTTGTGATCACAGCAGAAGAGGACTCTTCTTCTTCCTTCTGGGAAGAATGAGGCCACCTGAGAAGGGGGAGCAATCCCCACACGTGAGGCAGATGGATGAAGCAACAGCAACACAGCCTTTCTTGTTATTCCACAAACTAGGGGCTCCTTTCTACCCTAGAAGAGCTGTGGATATAGAGAAGCATGGGAACTGAGAGGCAACAACCCCGTCGGTTCATTTCCCAACCCTGTCATCTACCCCCCATCTCCAGGATCTCTGTAAAGTCACAGCACTTCACAGATTTCAGGCTCAAAGGCGGTGGGTGATGGAATGAAACACTGAGAGGAGTTGTAGCATGTAAAGTTCTGACATGGGGATCTTCCATCCACACATTTTTCCAAATGCATAGACTCCTTGGGCAGAGACCACCCGCATGGTTCCTCACAATTCTATGGAGAGAGGAGGGTAGTCAGAATCGATGGGGCAGGCCTTCATGAACAAGTCTCCTCTGTAAGGATCTTCCTGGGGAGGGTGCCATAGAAAGAGAGGCGTTTGCGGTAGATTTGAGGACTCAAAGAAGCCAAATCCCAACCCTGACACTTGCAGGCTGGGTGACCTGAGACCCGTGATATACCTCTGTGGGCCTGTTTCCTCCTCTATGAGGAGGGCAGGATTCCCCACGCCATGCTTGGGGTGAAGGTCAGATGGGATGAATGAAAACTCCCAGGCATCTGCTGGCAGGCAGTAGGTGTCTCTGGAATGACCATCTCAAATTGATAACACCACTATCTCCCAAGGTCTCCCAGGATTCCTGGCAGTTCTGATCGGGGACGTGGTGGCACACAGCCTTCTCTGCCTGCTCTTCCTTCTCCTCTTCCTCTTCATCAGACACAAAGTCCAGGGGAAACGCAGTAAGTGCTGTCAGCAGGGGCCGGGAGAGGAAGACCACAGGAGGTGGAGAATCCACATGGCTAAACAAGGGTGCACTGTGGGCATTAATGAAGGGGCTCGCACTCACCCTGTGACCCCACCTGACAACTCATCCTCCCTGGGCTTCAGCCTGCCCGTCTGAGGCAGAGTGAGGGCTCAGGCAATCTTCCCAAGAAACAGCATTACTTCGTTCTGTCTCAGAAGATGCCACCCAAAGACTCAAACAGCCTGAAAAAGAAGTGGAGCTGGACAGGCAGGTGAGCCCACACTTTTAAATCCTCCTTGTCCGTGAATTCATCCCTCACAGAGTCCACCTCACAGAAACCAACTCTAACTGGAAGCAGGAGGTTGGTTACACTGTTCTTGGGTCTACCTGCTCTTGGGTCGGTGCTGGTCTCATGTCTCCCCAATGCTGTCCCTCATCAGACAGCCTGTTATCCTGTGTTCATTGAATGGTGGGGTCGATAGATGTTGTCATATACTTCATTTGCATGACTCAATGGTCCAATCTTCTCCTTGAATCTCAAACAACTTATTTGCATAGTCAGACCAAGTCTTTTGGAGAAGCGATCTGATCAGGTCTAAAAGACCCTTAGCAATTCATCACACTGCATGTACTAAAAGTGTCCTATCAACTTCCTCATTCCTAAAATATTTGAAATATACACGTTAATCTTTTAAGTGTTTGAAACTTCTTCTCAAACTTCACATAACTGTATGAAGTTAAACAATTTTCAGAGATGAAGCGTCATCTATGTGCACTCTGTTCCATGAGGACACCTGGAACCCTGACGATCCAGAGCCCAGAGACTGTAGAGTACAAAAATGGACCTTTCTCACCCCAAATCCCCAGAGCACAGGCCTGCCTTCAGCTCCATCTCAGAAAACTCAGCCTCCTCCCTGCTTCCCCCAGGTCCACTCAAGCTCCTGAGGAGAAGAACCTCGAGACCTTCATGAGGAGAATAGGAGGGGACATCCTGGGATGGAGTTTAGAGACACCAGGATGCCGGTGGCAATGCTGGGGGTGGGGTAGATTCAGAGTACTTAAATCCTGACCAAAAATGCAATGCAATACGGAGGGATATTGGACACAATGTGCCCTTCCCTTAGACACAATGGTTTAAGGGAGAGTAGAGAGACACACAGGAAGGAAACGAGTCTGTAATACTTTCCAGGATGAAGAGTTCTCCTTCCGGGTCTCACTAGGGGCTGACATGAAAGACTGTTAGACTGAGGAAGACGTAGAACATGGGTGTGCTCCACATGCTGGCTTTCTCTCTGAATTCTTCTTCCTTTTCTGAATTGCTTGTCGTGGGAGGGTTATGATTTCAAGCAGTTTGCAAATAAATGAATCACCCTGTACATCCTGAAAAGACATGTCTTTATAAGGCACTTCATGAGAGATCTCTTTGTTAGTCAGAAGCAGCCTCGGCTAACTTAAAAAATATATGGACCATATGGGAAATGCTCCTATATACATACACCCCCGCCACCTTAGAAGAATGCACTTCAGAGAACAGCACTGGGACTACAGCTTGCCAAGGGGCAAGACTGATTAGAGCACAAGGGGAGAAAGGAAAAGGGATGGAGAGGAAAGAGAGGACATCCTGGCTCATCAAGCCCCAAAGACAATTTTCCGGCTCTGAACAGAGAGTGCATGGGGGGATCATAAGTGCAGCCATGGGACCTCATCCCTCACTGAACCATGGCACTGTGGGGTACAGCGCCGGGGACGCAGTGCGGGGATAGTGCACCATCTGGCCCCATCACATTGGCGCAAGTCACTGAGGGCATGCAGCAGAGCAGCAGGGGGAGCAGAGCGATGGAATCCCACCCCCAAAGAAATACCAAAAATAGACTTTGAAGACAGAGTGCGGCACCCTTTCAGGTTCACCTGGAATATACTTGTAAAGGCCAAGAATCAGCATTAAACCATTTATAAGCTTTTCTAATTTTGTCAGTGACTTGTTTTGTTATTGTTATTTTGGTTTTGTTTTCATTGTTCTTATATTTTCACTGGTTTTGAGTTGCTTTATTGTTTTACTTTGCTTTACCTAGTCTGCACTTGATAATGTATTTGCACGTTTACTTAGATGACATAGGCAGTATAAGTAATTCGGAGGGAAAGATCCAGAACAATGACTCCAAGGGATACAGGAGAAGGAGATGTGGGAGAAAGGGAGGAGTGAGCGTGAGTCAACCCAGGGACAGGGAAAGAAGCAGTGAACTATAATCAAGTGAAGAAAGGTCGTAGTGGGACTTAATCAAGGTAAATGTAGCAGCGAGGAATTACTAAAACTGAATGAAGGTTGAACATGACAGTGGAACAAGAGGAAAGTAAAAGGAAACAGAGGAAAGAACCAGGAGGCAAGGGACGGATATAGAGGCTAAAGGCATGTACATATGTAAGTACATATATAACGAGAGAGGAATAGAACTATATAGGTATTCATAGCTATATGCTAAGAATTAAGGTGGCAGGTGGACATAGGATCTCGACTCAAGTACTCCCTTAAAGCAAGAACATATTTTGTTCCAACAATCTGACATTCTGCAATGCTTGCTTTCCTGACATGATTGCTGAAGACAAAATGGCTACATAGGCATATGTTCTGAAGAAAGATGACGGTGCCCATCTATCAAATGGTATAGCATCTGGGGTCTTAAAGAATGGGAGGTTAACAAGAGGCCATCTCACTCAGCAGCAGCAAAGTTTGCACAGAAGAAGCACACCAGCCTGTGTGACCACAGGGTGTCAAAAGAACCAGGTATCAGACATCATAGAACTAAAAATATCATATCAAAAGAGGGGGAGAATATATTGAGGACCCAAAGCGCATCTGTAGGTAATGGGACATCCCCTTACAGAAGGATCACAGGGAGAAGATAAGCCCGTTATGGTGCTTTCTAGCAATGATGAAACCTACATCTTTCCTCTAGTTCTTAAATGCTTATTCCCGCCCACCCCACCCCCACCATCATGATCCCAATTCTACCTTACAAATACAGCTGGACCAGAGGATGGACACTGGTACAGACACGTGCCCACAACACAGGGAATCCAGGATAGATGAACGCTTAAGGGCCAACAATGAGAGTAGAGATACAAGTAGAATTAGGGGAGTGTGGGGAATAAAGGGGGATTCCATCACTAGAATGAAACTAAAACCCCCTCCCAGGGGGACAACAAAAGGAAAAGTTGGTGAGTGGCAATGGAGGACTGTGTAAGATATAGAAATAATAATCTGGGCTGAGCCCCGGTGGTGTAGTGGTTGTGTGGGGCCCACTGGGACGGAGGTTCAAGTCCAGCAGTGGGGCTGGGCCTCCTACTCCCACCACCGGAGAGCAGTGATGCCCAAAAACAAAACAAAACAAACAGATATAATAATCTATAATTATCAATGGTTCATGAAGGAGGGATGGAGGAGGAAGAAGAGGGTAGCTGATAGTAGGGGTTCAAGTGTGAAGGGAATTCTTTGAAAATCATGGTGGTGTCATACCTGCTAATTTGCTTGACACATGGATGAATGTATGGATTGTGATAAGAGATATAGGGGCCCCCAATATGTATTTTTAAGAAAGGAAGGATCAGTCTCAGCTTGCCTATCATTAGCCAGCCTAGCCATCTAAAATTCTTTTTGAGAATTTTAAAAAAAGGGGAAAAGATCACAACAGAATTTCAAAATCTCACAGTCTAGACTATATACAGTCATGGAAGCTGAATGAACCCCAAAATCATACCCCAGAGGTGATGCTGAAACTTTTTCTAGCAAATATCCCCTGCCCTCTTCTGAAAATCAATCAAAATTTAATCTTACCTGTTTTAAAAAAAAAGCTTTGCCATCAGCACTGTGCTCATTTAATATTCTCTGAAGGGAATTCCATTAACCACCGCTACTCAAAATACATTCAAAAAACTTAGAAGTCCACGATTTTAGCTGAATGATGGAGGAACAAGTCAGAAAAAGATAGTGAACAGTTGAAGACTGTAATTACTTGGACCAAACTGTGCATGTGCAAAATCATGGATGGAGGTACTGCATAATTTATGTAGAATCAATGACAACAAGATACACAGTAAATATTCCAGAACAAATCAACATCTGCATCACATGGTGTGTTTGACAGGGTTTTCTAGAGGGAAAAAAACAGGACACTAATAATTATATATGTTTATATACATAGAAAGATATCTAACATAAAAGATAAAGAGTTAACTAATTTATAAAGCAGTACGAATGGGTTGGTGCAACTCACTTGCATGAAACAACTAAGACATTGGCAGTGCTTCAAGTCTTGAGCGCCTCTGAGTCGTCCCTGTAGAGCAATTCAGACTATCTGGACACAATCAGCAAACAGCAAGGCAGGGGCAGGTCACCAACAGTCCAATAATCCCCAGTTCAAGAGATGTATATTCCAGGAGCGTGGCAAAGCAGGGATTGAAGGACCCTCAACTCACAGAGACACAGTCCACGAATTAGGTGTCCTACTGGTAGTGTCGCTTGGAGATCAAGGCACAGGACAAGCAAATTAGCCGGCTGGTCCAAAGATTCAAGAGCAAGTGAGCGAAAGGAGAGGCTCACAGAGCCATTTACATCTCCGCCCTTCAATTAATCTCTCATGTGTTTATTGGCACAACAAACCTACCTATCATGCCTGGTTCCTGTGAGACAGAGAGTGAATATACCTGAAACTTGTCCCCTTTTCTTGATTTCTGAAACCATGAAACCCTTGACTTCTCTGTGGGGTCTTTGCACCACTCAGAGAGCTCACAGAAACACACACACACACACACACACACACACACACACACACCCTACTTCAGCGATAACAACGAATGGAAACGACAAGGACCTAAACAGAGCAGACAAGCAGCAGACTGAGGTCTCCTCCTCCCCAGACGCTCAGGCTCCACATCTCAGTCTACACAACAGGAGAGTCTCAACACCGGTCTCTCTGCAGTCAGGCTCTCAACCTTCATGCTCCCCGTCATCACACTCAGCCATCAACCTCCCAGCCCCAGGCTCTGCTCTCCAACTCCTCCACCTCCCAGCCCAGATCTCGCCCTGCAGCTCCTGAAGTGTACCTCTCTTATTTGCTGTGTGCCCTCCGCCTCTTGAATGCCCAGATACAAATTTCTGCATTCTCACTGAGGTCCTCACATTCTTAATTACATTTAATAAGGGCGTCACAGATCTTTATTGCATATGAGATTAATATTGTGTTTTTCATGTTTTCTGAGATATTAACCTCACCAGAAGATGGACATCCAATTGCTCTTTTTTTATTTTCTTGTTTTAATACAGTTAAGGGGTTCAATTCCATCTAGTAACTACTTTGACAATGATGGTCAAACTTTCTTTAACAATTTGGAAACAATATTTATATGGAATAAAAATGTGCCGTTTCATTGATTTTTTTTCACAGAAGTATACACCAAGGATTCAACAAAACAAACAGGATTAGAATATTTTCAACTTTAAATGAGCCCTAAGACAGTGGTTCTCCATCTTCCTAATGCTGGGACCCTGTCAGACAGTTCCTCATAGTATGGTAACCCCCCAACCATAAAATTATTTCATTAGTGTAATTTTGAAACTGTTATGAATCCCATGACCCCTGTTATAGGGTCTTTTGACCCACAAAAGTGTCACGACCCACAAGTTAAGAACCCCTGCCCTAAGGGAACCATCATGGGACCTGGGTCCATTTTCCAACATTTCAAAGTAGAAACTGCCATAAGTCAAATTGAATGTGCCCTGTACTTCATTTACAGGCAGTTTTTCATACCCAGCTCATAAAATGCTGACCTTATTGTCATCATCATAGTTCTGGTCTTTCTAGAGGGTACTAAATTGTACAATTAAAATACACTGTTCTGTATGTGGACTTTTCCCCATGTAAGAATGACTTGGGGATCCATCCCTGGTACTGACAGTCCTTGCCATTTGTCCTTTTCACAGCCTCCCACCCATGCTCCTATTAAGTGCCCTCTACTTGGATCCTGATCACAGCTCCCCATAAACAACAGAACAACCCTCTGCCTGTTAGTGCACAATACTGGTCATCTAAGAGCTCACTGTTGCAACAATTGGTCAACCTATCTTACTGATCATCTTCCTCTTTTACACAGACTGTTTGTTTTACCAAGAGGGTTGTCCTTCCCCAGGACTGATCCCTCATGACAAAATGACCAAAGTACTCACTTCTAAGGAATAGTTTTTCCAAGATCAATTTGTGCATTCTGTTAAGTCAGGTGGTTTTCCTAATTCAACAACACAAGACTCCCAATTCATTTTTGATCCTTCTATTTGACTATCTAATTGTCACATGCATTTGAGATTTTTTTTTTAAAAATCAGTCGGAGCATCATAATCCTCAAGGCGACATTGTTACTTTAATTCTTCCAGCACATCTTTTGCCCTGGATTTGCCCAGACTAGTCCTGCCTTTCCTTTCTTCCTGTTTCTAGTGATATTGGTTGCTGTCAGAACAGGTCCGGCACACAGGGAAGTGAGGGCAGAGGAGTCAAATTCAATCGTGCACACAGACTCCAGGACCAGCTCTATGACACAGATCTAAATTTATAATTGCTTTTGCAAGGCTTATATAGGTTTCATTGACAAATCAGATCATATTTCCTGGTTTTCAAACATATATGTGATCTTGGCTTTGCAACATGAAAAACGACTGGCTTACACTGGACTATGTAAGTGAGATATTACTGGCAGAGTTATGTAAATGAAGTATAGCTGACTGAGCCAGCCGACCAATGGTCTTACAAACTATATCGTCCAATCACATCACAGAACCAACCATCCAATCGCATGGGAGAACGCTATTGTCCAATAGTCTTACAGGGGGTTAGCTGTTATTATGGGGAAGCTAGAAGTATTCAGACGGGCTGTGTCTCAGAGGTTTAAAGCAGAAGGACAGCAGGTGAGCTGGCCTGGGGTCTTATTGTTCAAGACTGGAGTTCTTTCCATGAGTCATGGAAACGTGGGATACTCAGCAGCTTCCACCTAACTCAAGACAGGAATATATTCCAGGAGACTTGGAGCGCAGGGTCCAGCTACCTAAGGGTGCAGATATGCAGCGGCTTCAAGACGGCTTCAGGAGATGCAGCAGCGCCCTGCACTTTCTCTGCCTTCTTCCCAGACCCACAGGCCCTGCCAGGAATGCCCCCACACGTTGTGAATCCAAGGAAATTAAAATCATTCACCTCTTTAATCTTTGATCCTTTTCTCATGATGTGGCTCTGGGTATGTTTCTGCAGATTTTTGTTTCTTTATTTTGAGGTGGAAACCATCCTCAGATTGCAATCTTTCATGTCCATCAGCTAGTGCTCCACGTCCCCTTCAACGTGGACAAGTCCAGCTGGGTCTTCAGCACAGCACAGGTTCTCAATGAGCCTTCTTCCAGCCCTCATTCCTCAGTCCTTTATCAACAGCAGCTACCAGATTATACACTCAGCATACAGAGCCAATACGGAGCACCAAAAGGCATAACCCCGAAACACACCCTGCCCTTACTGTAAGCAAGCAGCAGACACTTGTTCTCCTTTAACTTCTACATCTTCATCTTTCTATAGTTGCACATGAACAAAACTAAGGGCTCTGGAATGTCTATTTTCGCCAGTACCATACGCAATTTGCAATAAATGCCTTTGCATGGTTGATAAAGCACAAGCAGACATCTTTCAGATATTCTCAGCCTCCCTCAAGAGCCATGTGAGCTCAGGAATTGTCTCCTGTTCCATTTCCTCTTCTGAATCCCATTGAAGTTTTGGCCGCTCCAGGCCAAGGAAGATCTGCAACCTTTGGTTAACGATCTCCAGTGACATTTCTCTTTTATTTGAAGTTGTTCTATAATTTCTGCCACCCACTGCACCAAACTTCTTGGAATGTACATCTCTCCTAGGAAATTGTCCACATAACTGTCTTTGAAATGTCTTTGAATTTCATCGGCTAGCGCTCCAAGTCCCCTTTAATGTTAACAAGCACAGCTGTGTCATCAGCATATCACAGCCACCCCTTCCTAAACCATCAGGCAACGAAAACTCCTGTAACTGCTTCTGAAGGGTTATGTTTCTTGACTTTTCTGTACCAAGCAATCTGAAATATGCAAGTGAACATAAGCAAATCTGACATGATGAATGAAGTAAAACAAATAAAAACCATATCTGTAAGGGGAAGAAATATTAAAGAACTTGAGGATAGTTATGTAGTTCATCAGTGCCATACCAAACCCTGGTTTGTTTTGGGGGTTTATTTGGCAGGGTTGGAGGGATCACTGACCTCTGGTGGTCATGGGAGCTACCCAGTGCTGCTCCTGAGAGCCAACGCTGGATTTGAACCGCCAAGCCCGCAGGCCGCAGTCCTGCACTCAACCACTTACATCGCCGGGGCTCAGCCCACCTCACCCTGGTTTTAACATCCCTTATGTGTGGGAATTCTGAGAGAACTGTCCAATTACCTTACAGGTGAATCTAGGGCAGTGGTTCCCAAACTTATTTGGCCTACCGCCACCTTTCCAGAAAAAATATTACTTAGCGCCCCCTGGAAATTAATTTTTTTAATTTTAATAGCAATTAAACAGAAAGATACATAGTATATCAAAATAAATTTGAGGCAAGTCAAATTATAAAGATCTTTTCATTCTCACTGTTTAAAAATTAGTGGACTGAGCCTCAGTGTCATAGTGGTTGTGTGCGGGACTGCAGCCCTCTGGGTTGGATGTTCAAATCCAGCAGCAAGGTTAGGTCTCCTACTCCCACCACCAGAGGGCAGGGATGCCCCCACAAAAAAGAATAAAAAATAGAAGTCTAAAGATATATATATATATATTTTTTTTTTTAGGCATCACTGCCCTCAGGTGGTGGGAGTATGAGACCCAACCTTGTTCCTGGGAGCCGGAATTGAACCTCCATCCCAGTGGGTCACAGTCCCACGCAAAACCACTATGCCACCGGAGTTCAGCCTATAGATATATATTTTTTGTTTGTTTGTTTTGGGGGGGGGGGGCATCACTGCCCTCAGGTGGTGGGAATAGGAGGCCCAGCCTTTGCTCCGTGGAGCTGGAATCGAACCTCCATCCCAGTGGGCCGCAGTCCCACGCACAACCACTACGCCACCGGGGCTCAGCCCGTATAGATATATTTTATAATTAAATATAGCAAGATAGTTTCTAACAGTTTGAACTATTAATTAATACTTTTGATCATTTTTTTGAAATATTTTTGTAAAACACAAACTAAAATAAATACTAATGAAATAAATAAACATGATATTTTTAATTGTAAAGTGCATATAATTATTACAAAATAAATAATACCCTTTATAGTCGCACTATTTGTTAGTTAACTTTAACTTGTCACACTATCACAACAAGCTAACTTAGAGTTATATTACGCGTAATAATTACGGGAAATCTCCTGACTCATAGCGTGCTCCACAATCTGCTGGTGGTCCTGCCAGTAGCCAGTGCTGCCGCTGCCCTTCCAGGCTCTGGCGTTGCGATCGACCAAGCATGAGCGGCAGTCGCCCGCAGCAATGCTCACGTGTTTGGGAACGGCAATGCAGCGGCACCACATGAACTGCAGCAGTGCACGATTGCACATACTTCAATGCAAGTGAGGGAGGATGCGGGAACCCAGGCAATGTCCAGGACGCGGCTCAAAGAAAAATTAAGCGTTATGAGCCGAATACATAAATCAATTTTTCTATATCTATTTCCTAAATCTGCTCTTCTTTCTTTCCTCCTTTCACTGCCCCCTTACAGTTATTCATCGCCCCCAGTTATTCATCACCTATGGCCATCACCACTCCCCTGGATCGCTGCAGCGCCCACCGGGGGCAGGGGGTACCCACTTTGGGAATCACTGAGCTAAGTTATTTAGCCTCCATGGATTTGTCCTTGTGACATTGTACTTTGTTTTGCTGATTCCCAGCACTATGTCGCAGTGGTCAGAGAAGGGATTCTGTGACTTCTGTATGTCTGGGTTGACTCAAGCTTGACTTGTGTTCCAGCATGTCAGGTGGCTGAGCTTCTCCAGTGAGTCAAGGACGACACCAGGAGGCCTCCACTCTTGACTTGACGCCCCTCCACAGCCATCAGATCTAAAGAATTCCAACATCTCTGAGAGCAGTGGTGTCAAAAAAAAAAAAAAAAGAATTCCACCAGCTGAAGACTGAGGACATCTGCCTTCACCAGCTTCCTGCTCTTTCAGACCCTCTGCTCCCTACCCAGACCATGTTTCTCTCTGCGCCTGCAGAGGGCTCTTGTAACAATCTTAACTGACTCATCATCGTTCACCCCTCCCTGACCCAACTTCCTCTTTCTGATCCATCCTTTTGTATCTTTCCATGGTTCTCAAAAACAATTCAATATCTAACAGGTGACATTGAAAGTCATCCATAACCCAACTGAGATAGAAATCTCAAGCAGAGGTCCCCATTTGCCCATAAAGTAGACACATAAAATACTTTAGACAAGGGGCTGAGCCCTGGTGGCGTAGTGGTTGTGCACGGGACTGCAGCCCACTGGGACGGAGGTTCAATTCCAGCAGTGGGGCTGGGCCTCCTACTCCCACCGCTGGAAAGCAGTGATGCCCCCCGCCCCCCAAAAAAAATACCTTAGACAAAATGGGTTCACACAGAGGCTGCAACAAAGGGCTTAAATATAACT
>PVJH01044680.1:0-12846 GCA_004026705.1 Nesogale talazaci | reverse complement strand
GTGAAACAGGGTAGTCAAGAGACACAAAGAGACACAAAGCCCAGCTGTAGACAATTGGATATCCCTCACAGAAGAGTCATAAGGAAAGAATGAGCCAACCAAAGTGCCATATAGCACTGATGAAACACACAACATTCCTCTATTTCTTTTTTGTTTGTTTGTTTTTGTTTGGGGGGGCATCACTGCCCTGGTGGTGGGAGTAGGAGACCCAGCCTTGCTCCTGGAGAGCTGCTGCTGGATTTGAACCTTCAACTCAGTGGGCCGCAGTCCCGCACACAACCACTACGCCACCAGGGCTCAGCCTATTCCTCTATTTCTTTAATGCAACCTCTCCACCCTCCACTGTCGTCTGCCTTACACGCCTGGTAAGCAACAGTGTGGGAGTAGTGCTACCGTGAGAGTAGAGAGAAGGTGGGAAGAAAAGGGGTAGAAAGAAGGAACTGCTCGGACTGAACCCCAGTGGCGTAATGGTTGTGCGCGGGACTGAGGCCCACTGGGACAGAGGTTCAATTCCAGCAGTGGGGCTGGGCCTCCTACTCCCACCACCGGAGAGCAGGGATGCCCTCCCCCAAAAAAGAAGGAACTGCTCACAGTGATCAACGCACTCCCTCCTCCCTCTAGCAGAACGGACAACAGAGACGTGGGTGAAGGGAGAAAGCAGACGGTAGAGGATATGGAAATTATAATTTATTAAAGGGCCATGAAAGTGGACAGGGAGGGTCGAAAGAGGAGCTGTACCAAGGGCTCAAGTAGAAAGAAAATGTTTTGAAAATGATGGAGGTAGGATATGTATAAATGTGCTTGATACAATTGATAAATGGGTTATTATAAAAGCCCCCAACAGGACTGAGCCCCGGTGGCGTAGTGGTTGTGCGCAGGACTGCGGCCCACTGGGATGGAGGTTCAATTCCAGCTCCACAGAGCAAAGGCTGGGCGTCCTACTCCCACCACCAAAAAACAAACAAACAAACAAAAACAAAACAAAACAAAAAAGCCCCCAATGAAATGATTTATAAAAGAAATACATAAAGGGGCTGAGCCCCGGTGGCGTAAGTGTTTGAGTGCAGGACTGCAGCCTGCGGGCTTGGCGGTTCAAATCCAGCGGCCGCTCTCAGGAGCAGTGCTGGGTAGCGCCCATGACCACCAGGGGGCAGTGATGCCCACCCACCCCGCCCCCCCAAAAAAAACTTAAAAAAAAAAAAAATACATAAATACATAAAGCGGTCAGAGCTTTATCATGTAGATCTCACACACATCACTGCCATCTATTTCCAACTAATACCAGCTCTATAGGTCAGAACAGAACTGCTCCATAGACTCTCCCAGGCTGTAAAACTTTAAGGAAGCAGTCTGCCATACCTTTCCTCTGCCAAGCAGCTGGTTGGTTCAAATGACTGACATTTCTGCTGGCAGCCCAGCACTAACCACTGCACTATCAGAGTGCCATATAGACATCATACTGGACTTCTACAAACTTCCCCTTCTCAGATGCCACCAGTTTCTCATTCCTATGAGCCAGAAGGATCAGCCATCTCTTTCTCCTCCTGGGTCAGCTTCTTCTTGGTAAAGAGATTACAGCTTGTGGCAAAAATAAAATAAAATAAAAAGGGGCCCCCAATAAAATTATTGGGGGCAAAAAAGGGGAAAAGTCATTTCATTTTTTATTTTATGTATTATTTGAATTTTAAGTAAGCATGTCATATATTTTTTGTAGGCTTCACTGCCCTCTGGTGGGAGTGAGAGGCCCAGCCTTGCTCCTGGAGAGCTGCTGCTGGATTTGAACCGCCAACCCAGTGGGCCACAGTCCCGCACTCAACCACTACCCCATCGGGGCTCAGCCCTAGCCTGTAATATTTTTGTAATATTTTAAATATTTATGTTTTCAGGCCTCTCTCCTTTGCCAGACACTATATTATGTACAACTTTTCTATGTACAGAACATTAAGTGGTGTAAGTACAGTGGTGGCAAATGCAATGAGCATAAGTCAATGTAAGAACAAATATAATGATGTACAATCATTGTGGAAAGCGATCTGGTGAAGCCTAACGCAACCGGGAATAGAAATACCATACGACTCAACAATACCTTGCTGGGCATGTCCCCCCACAGGATGAGAGGCAAGACACAAACAGACCTGTGCCCTCCCTTGTTCACTGAAACACAATCCACAGTAGCAAAAAGCTGGAAACCGCACAAGTGCCCATCAGTAGAAGAGATAAAGAAACGGGTACCTGGGATCAATGGAAGATTACGCATCCCTAAAAAACAGCAATGAAACCCCCAAACACCTCATGAGACGGGAGAACCTGAAAACCATTATGGTGAGTGAAGTAACCACAAAAGAACAAATATTGTATGAAGTTCAGGACCATAAGATAGACACCATGATGAAGGCAGGCCTCTGCTCCCAGGGCATGCATTCTTCTAACCCAGGTCCCTACGTAATGAGGCACTGACCCGCCTAGTGTGCGTGAAACATAGCCCCCCCCCCCTCTAAATTTACACAGCTTAGAAACCACTTCTGTGGTTCTGATGAGAGGAGACCTCACCTCAGCTGGGGTCAGTTTCTCAAGATGTGGAGAGAGAGAAAGAGAGGGTTAGACTAGGAACAAACCCAGGTAGTTGCCCATATGGGTGCAAGAGAGAACTTTATATCCAGGAGAAAACATCCCAGCCCCATCCAAATCAAGTCCTAAGTCTGATATTCTCCATACGTCAATACTAGTCCATAAATTCCTTTAGACTCACGCAGCCATGCAATGATGCTGAATGCAGGAAAATCACAGCCCAGTGGGTGGGAAGTCTTGTGGATCCAGTGGTGGAAGCATCTCAGCACTGGCAGGGGTCACCAGGTGGCTCCTCCAGTTCCAGGGCTCTGGCGGCATCAGTGCAGCTCCATGTGGCTTGTCACCATGAAGATGAGGCAGAGTGTATCTAGTTTCCAGTGAACTACTTATCTCCTTTGTGCCTCCAAAGGAGATCATCAAGCTGGGACCTAATTGACAGGCTAGACTCCACCCCTTCTCAGTAGATTATGTTACTGGCCGCGGAGGGAGATTATTCCGTTGCTGTCATACAAAATTGTGCTAACATCACCCCCAATCCAACAGACACGTCTACCAGAGTGATAAGGAAATCTTTCTGGAAATTGAATTCGAGGTAGGGGGAGTGGGACATGTATGTCTCAGAGAAGGTGATTAACATCTCTGTTGTTAAAAAACAGAGAAGTGCAACCTCCCGATGTGGGGAAAAAACATTTTAACAGTATTTATGTGGAACCCAAGGGGAGAATAGGCCTAGAACTAGGTTTCTAGTTGAACACTTTTGATCTAGTTCCTAGGCAGTTCTTGGTGACTCAGTGCATGGACTATAGATTACTGGGACTGGACTCTGTTCTTCCAAGGTGCACAACGTCCTTCATAAGTCACACCAGAAGGAACTTATGTACAAACCCTATTAAGTGAACTAAGCTTTACCTCAAACTCACCTATTGCCTCAAGGACTTAAGGTTGAAACCCCTTAGCGTGGGAAGCAGATGGCTACTATACCAAAGGGCACAGGAGAACAGACATTGGACTTTGGTTCAAATCTTTTGCCTTAACGGTGTCCACTGAATGGTGGCTCAGAACTATCCCATCTTTACTATATCAATGCTTTCCTCGCTTCATTATGTCTATTAACCTGGTAAGCATGCTTCTGCTGCTGTTAATGAGTATTATTGGGAGATGTACCATATCACTAATGCCCATTGTTTTGTAAATTGTGTCCACTCATTTAAGAGTTTCATCTGTACTATTCAACAACTCAAGTATTGTAGTTCATAGCTGCCCTATGCTTGCATCATTTCATTTTCCCAACAGTGGTTTAAATTCTGTATCTTTGGCTAACCAAATGACACTAACAGTCCATGCTGGCTATGCGTTGGGCTGGTAACTGCAAGGTCAGCAGTTCAAAGCCACCAGCCAGCTCCGCGGGGAAAGGGTGAGGCTTTCCACTCCTGGGGAGATTTGCAGGCTCAGCGACTCATGGGGCAGCGCTACCCTGCCTTATTGGGTCACTACCGGGCAGCATTGATTTGATGTCTGTGGAAGTGATACCCCCACAGGGATGATTGATAATGTTCTCTAACATGAAATGGCAGTGCTTTCTCCAAGACGAACCGGAGACTTATAGGAGGGGGTACCCAAAAGAAACTGGAATTGTTTATTTTCAAAGCTACGTGTTTAGGTATTTTCATAAAATAACCACATCACCTTCAAAGTACTCTCCATTACACTTAATATTTTGTCAAATCTGTGAATCCATTCTTGGAAGCATTTTCCAAACTCATCTATTTGGATGGCTGGCAGTGCCTCCCTCTTCTTCACCTCTTCTGTCATCAAATCACTGTCCTTTCATGCCCCTCTTCATTTGTGGCTACATAAAGAAGTCACACAGAGTGCGGTCAGGTGAACAAGGTGTGTGGGACGAGAGGCATGCTGTGTTTTGCAAAAAAAAAAAAAACAAAAACAGGTGCACTGAGATGGCTGCATGAGCAGGTGCATTGTTGTGGTGGTAAAATCAGTCTCTCGTCTGCCACATCAAGCCTTTTTTTGTTGCACAGTTACACAATCTTTTCAGAATCTCTAAATAGAACACTTGATTAACAGTCTCACCTGGCGAAACAAAGTCCAAATGCACTGTAAGTTGACATTTTTGTCCATTTGGGATGTTGATGGGCAATTCACCTTTAGAAATGAGAAAACCACGCATAACTTGGAGTTTGTCTCATAGCACTGCCCTTGTAAGCTATGTTAATCAGCACGACAATTTCTGCGACCTTTTTTCCTGAGTTGGAAACAAATTTTCACAGCTGCACACTGTTCTCTTATATTGGCCATCACAAAAAAACAAGGCTCAAGCAAAACTTTTAGGGGAAAAAATTCGCTGTGACCAGAGAGAACCTTCCCAGGGGACGTCACGGGGTGCACTAACTCAGAGTGAGTTGCTCAATGCTTGCCTAGCGGGAAAAATGCATACTATGAAAGCTATGCTCTGCCCAGCACAATTTCAGTTTTTGTTGGAGAAACTCCCTTGTGTAACCCATACATGCATAAATGGGTTGGGGGCTTGCACTTAATTCTAAGCTCAATTTAAAAACAACTAGTTCTAAGGGCTGAGCCCCGGTGGCGTAAGTGGTTGAGTGCAGAACTGCAGCCCGCGAGCTTGGCAGTTCAAATCCAGCAGCGGCTGGGTAGTGCCCACGACCACCAGAGGCAGTGATGCCCACAAAAAAAAAAAAAACTGGGCTGAGCCCCGGTGGCGTGGTGGTTGTGCGCGCAACTGCGGCCCACTGGGGCGGAGGTTCAATTCCAGCAGTGGGGCTGGGCCTCCTACTCCCATCACCAGAGAGCGGTGATGCCCCCCCCAAAAAAAAAACTAGTTCTTATAGCATGGTCCTGCTTGAAGCTCATCCTCATGATGAGATCACTGAAGATATGGGTGCTGTAGGAAAGTACGGAGAAGAGACTATGGTACTCCAACTCCCAGAAAAAATAGTGTCTGGGGTCCCAAAGGCTTGTTTTCAAACCCTAAGAAAGGGATGAATTAAGTTCACGTGGAAGAAGCACACCAACCTGTGTGATCCAAGGACTGTAAATAATGAAATCCAAGTCTAAAGGAGGGAACGGCAGCAAAGTTTAAATTGTGAACGCCTGGTTTGCAGAAGGCTCCGGGTGACAGTGGAAGTCCAAAATCCATATACAGGGTCCATGCACTGACTAAACCTCTGGTGAATCCCTTCCAATCATAGTTGACGGGTATGAAATCAGACAGACAGCATTGTAAAGTTGATTATGGCAGATAAAGTTGTATTATTTTATGTATTATCCCTTTTGACCCATTCTCCCTTTTGACCCATTTTAAAAGATACTTCCATTTCAAAAGAAAATGAAGGGCTGAGCCCCGGTGGCCTAAGTGGTTGAGTGCAGGACTGCAGCCTGCGGGCTTGGCGGTTCAAATTCAGCGGCGGCTCTCAGGAGCAGCGCTGGGTAGTGCCCACAACCACCAGAGGGCAGTGATGCCCAAAAAAAAGAATAAATGCATGTGGATTAGGCCCTGGTAAACCCCCTCTGACGGTGGACCCGGCACGCATGTGAATTGCTTAGTTATCATGCAGAATGAATTGGAGAGTGGATAGGTGCAGATGCAGTTAGATTAAAATTTTTTTTTTAATTTTTAGGTAATCACTGCTCTGGTGGTGGGAGTAGGAGGCCCAGCCTTTGCTCCTGGGAGCCGGAATTGAACCTCCGTCCCAGTGGGCCGCAGTCCCACACACAACCACTACGCCATCGGGGCTCAGCCCTCAGTTAGATTAAAATTTAGCACCCTATCTTGGATCTCCCTTATGACCCATTTAAATTTGTTCTGGCTTTTTAATATTTACTGATTTCTTTTGATAGAGGTTTATCAGTTTTACTTCAATATTCTTGTTGGGATTTAATGTTCTCATGTATATGAAATCCAAGGTAGGCTGACAGTAACTGGATTTATGGTACCTTGGAAGTATGACAGGGGATGTTGGAGGGGTAAGGAAGGGAGCTAATACGATGACTGCAAGAATGAACAAAATGTTCTAAAACTGATAGTGGTGATGATTGTACAACTCTTCTTAAAGTGATTGATTGGACTATATGATATGCAAATTATATGCTGATAAAGCTTTGGGGGCTATAGAACAAATATTAATTGATGCTTCCCCCAAAAAAATGTTTTGGCACTTAGAGGAGGGCGAGCTTGGTGTTCACATGCGATCCTGTGGAAGTGAAAATTATTGACCAAAGGCTTATCTATTGTTCAAGATTCAGACGAGGGAAACAAACAGCAAATTAAACATACTAACTAGAATGGGATTTCCTTGATGAAAGGGCCTGCTTGTTTAGGAGAGTAGGGTTTTTTATTGCTCTGCAAAAATAAGGGTAAAATGGGGGCTGAGGCCCGGTGGTGCAGTAGTTGTGCATGGGACTGCGGCCCACTGGGTTGCAGGTTCAAGTTCAGCAGTGCTCTTCAGGAGCAAGGCTGCGCCTCCTACTACCCCCCCCCCCAAAAATTTTTCTTTTAAAGGGTAAAATGGCTAATTGTAAATCCCAGTGGTGCCAGTGCATCTGTTTGTTTTGGCTCTGGGGCAGAGGGCCAGTCATTGGGTATATAAAGTCGGAAATTGCATGGAGTGGCACTGCTCCCCCTCCTTACATGGTGTGGAACCAGCCCCTGCGCAGGTCTCTGCTAAATTTGGCTTGTTAAACTCTGGTGTCCGAGTCTCCTTTGTCCGCTGGTTCATAAGAAACCCAGTGCAGATCAAGTACCTAAGCCCAATATTAGCCACTATGTCTAATATCAATCTGTACATTCTTCAGATTCATGCAACATGAGCAATCACACTGAAGGGAGGAAGCTCACAGGCCAGTGGCAGGAAGAAGCATCCCCTTGTTGATACGGGTCTCCACATAGCTCGTGCAGCTGCAGAGTCCTGGCTCTGTGAGCACAGCTCCACGTGGCTTTTCAACAGGCATGTCTTGCAGGAAGACAGTGAGTGTGTCTGGCCTCCAGGGAGCTATTGATTTCCTTCACACCTCCAAATGAGGTCATCAAGCTGCGACTGATTGACAGGCTGGACTCCACCCCATCACAAGTTGACACCACGTCATCTCTCTGATATTCTCTGCGCTCCTCCAAGATCCCTCTGGCATCGGCAGTGACATCCCTGTTCAACATCTTCTGAAGAACCTGGCCTCAGGGCTCCAGTGGTGCAACTGGTTAGCACGGTACTTATACGGAATCTGGCTTGAACCCGCCAATGGGCTGTTTCAACCACTGTTGGATGATCCTCACCACAATTTAACTTGCATGTGATATTAAAGATATCGTTCTGTTGTTTGACTGCCTTTCTTTGGAGTGGGTGCAAATAATGGGTCTCTTCCGCTCGGCTGGGCAAGGAGCTCTCTTCCATGTTTCCTGGCATAGATCAGTGGTTGCCTCGATGCTTCATCGGCTTGTTGAAACATTCCTCTTGGTAGGTATTCCATCAATTCCAGGAATCTTGGTTTTAGCTAATGCTGTCAGTGCACTTGAACCGCTTCCTTCGGTACCTTTGGTTTCTTGCTCATACGCTACCTTTTGAAATGATTGATTAGTTCTTTCATACAGAAACTGTGTATCCTTTCTATCTTCTTTTGATGTTTCCTACATCATTCATTATTTTGTCTGTAGAACCCTTCAGTGTTGCAGCTCCAGGTTTATTAAAATGCAATGTACAAAGATCTAGAGTCAGAAAATCACAAGGGAAGAGCATGCTCAACATACCTTAAACTGACAGATCTACAGAAAATCCAAGGGCAATACTCGTATAGGTGTATGAGAGCTTGATCTCAAAGAGCAATTGCAAATTGAGAAAACATCCCAGCACAGTCCACATCAAGTGTTGGGAATATGGGCTAATATCATATTTGTTTCTCTTGTCAGCCTACCCGAACATACTTAGAGATACAGACTAGGTTCTACCAAAACCGGAGTCTCATGTGATGGGGGTAAAATTGGTCAGTTTCATAAATTCCCACTGTAGCCATTCTCCCTGGGCACTCTGCTTCTGGACTGAGTTTGAGGATATATTTTCAGAGTCCCACACTGCTCACATACTGAAGTAATAGTTATTATTATTATTATTTTAGGGAATGTGTTTAGCAGCGTTCTCTAGAGGAAAAAAAAAAACAAGGACACTCGTGATTCTTTCTTTTGGGGGGGGCATCACTGCCCTCTGGTGGGAGTAGGAGGCCCAGCCTTGTTCCTGGGGAGCTGCTGCTGGATTAGAACCGCCAACCCTGTGGGTCGCAGTCCCGCATACAACCACTACACCACCGGGGTTCAGCCCTAGTTATTTCTATATAAAAGAATAGGTTTGCAAAAATAAAAATTTTTAAAAGGAGAGGAGGGGAGGGGAGAAGGGGGTAAGGGAGAAAATAGGAGAGGAGAGAAGACCAACTAACCTTATTGCTGGTTTGCTGGTTTACTATGTTACCCGCCCATATAACCATCCATTAACTCTGTAATATGTTGGCTACGCGAAGTGCATGCCTTGTGAAAGATCTGTAAGCCCGTTGTATCTACCCATTGCAAATACATTCTCTCAGTCCTGACATGGGACAAGGAGCCTTGTGTCCTGCTGTCTCTCGTCTTTAATATTTTCCCTACACTGGGACGGAGGTTCAATTCCAGGAGTGGGGCTGGGCCTCCTACTCCCACCGCCGGAAAGCAGTGATGCCAAAAAACATATATATATATATATATATATTTTCCCTAATCGGAAAGTCACTCCCGAGGACCTATTTGAGTACTGGGGACCCCACACCCCAACACTCCCTGCAGCAAGGTCCTGCCACCAAGTCATGTCGCCACAGGGCCCTGCTAGGCCTCTTGCTGTTGTCCAGGTCACTTCCCTTGACCTGGACTGAAGATGTCAGGAGGTTCCCCACCAGCTCTGGGCTCTCTTCCCACCTCTTCTGCTTCCCTTCTTTCTGAAAGCCCTGTGGGGTTGGCTGAATACCCACAAGGAGGCCTGGCCCTCCCGGGAGGCCATGCACCCACCTCATTGGGGGAGCCTCCTAGCTTCATCTGCATAAACTCAAGTAAACAGAGGAAGCAGTGAACATGCTTCACGTTTGATACTTTTGATGCAAGGCGAGTGCTAGACCAATCGCAGGGCAGGCCAAAGCCGCACCACGCAGAAATGTTGCAAAAGCAGCGCGTTGTTTACAGCTTACTCTGATGATGTCCCTGCACCTGGGCAAACATCCCCAAACCCCATGGGTAGAAAACCGGGGCCAAGGTCACCCCTCAGGATTTAGCGAACAAAACAAAAAACAACAAGGTAAGATTTAGGGAATACCTGTTTTACCAAAGACCCAAGACACAAGGTCACGTGAAGGATTGCATTTTACTGCAGACTTTGTCCCTATGCCCTTTTGGGAAATAGGCTATTTGCAGAAATAACCAAGTTGAGATGAAATAATACTGGATCCAAGTGGACCCTAACCCAATAACTGGTGTCCTCTGAAGGGGACAGAACTTTGGATAGAGACCCAAAGGAAATGCCATGTGGTGACGGAAGCGGAGACTGGAGTGACACCTCTACAGGCTAAGGAATGCCAAGGGGGGTCAGCAACACTCAGAAGGGAGGAAAGAGGCCATGAGAGAAACCCCAGTGTTATCTGGACACAGGGACCAAAGAGCAGACCCTAAGAAGGGGCTTCTAGGGCTGAGCCCCGGTGGTGTAGTGGTTGTGCGTGGGACTGCGGCCCATTGGGACGGAGGTTCAATTCCAGCAGTGGGGCTGGGCCTCCTACTCCCACCACCGGAGAGCAGTGATGCCCCCCCCAAAAAAAAAAAAAGAAGGGGCTTCTAATGTCCATGACAAAATACCATCTTCTTTTCATTTGGTTTTTCCATGACCTAAAGAGTCCCCATATTTCTCTAGCCTTCCATGGGACTGGACTTGCCATGTCACTGAGCTCTAGCACATCTGGAAAGGTCCTTAACAGAAGAAGCATGTCCTTTCTCCACTTCCCCCTCCTAGCTGCTGGGGAAGCCTGACGCCTGGAGCTCGCCGGCCACTGTAGATCATGGTGGTTCTTGGAAATTAGCCTAGCCAAACGAGAGCACAGGAGGAGCTTGGATTCTGACGCCAGGAAGCCCTGCTACCAGCTCTGAGATGCCTACCTCCTACGTATTGTATGAGACCAAAAGAAACTTTAAACAAAAAAACTGCCGCTCAGCCCCTTCCGACATCGCGCCCGAGATAGGGTTTCAGAGATGGCAAGTCTGTCCTCTTGCAGATAGCGTCATCTTTTGCCCCCAGCAACTTTGGGGTTTGAACCACCAACCTTGAACCCAGCAGTCCAAAGGCTTGCCCAGAAGTGCCCGTGATTTTATACATAGAAGCACACCCAACTGTCATTGAATCTGACTCACAAAATCCTACAGGGCAGAGCAGAGCTGCCCTATCAGGTCTCCAAGGCTGTAAATGTTTGTGGATGCAGGCTATCACATCTTTCTCCCACCAAGTGGATGGTAGGTTCGAACCCCTGGCTTTTTGCTCATAACCACCATGCCACCAGGAATACTTAGCAACCAGCACCTGCCCCTTTGATGGCTAGAAAAGGCACGGTTACTTGGAATTGTGTTGAACTGTAATGGAAAATTCCAGAATGGGAAACTCCACAAGAACAAGGATCACTGAAGAAGTTCTAGCGGCACTGGGGGATAGGTACTGGGCTGCTGACTACAAGTTGAGTGGTTCAAACCCAGAAGTCAACTCACGGCAACCCTAGAGGACAGGGTGAGACCTGGTCCTGTGAGTTTCCAAGGCTGTAATTCTTTTTTTATTGACTTGGTTCTTTCCACGAGTGTAATTCTTGAAGGGAGGAGAAAGCTTCGTCTTTTTTCAGAAATGTTTGTTGGTTTTGAACTGTTGACATGGCAGTTAGCAGCCCAAAGGCCCAAAGCGTAGCCCACAACACCCACAAAGCTCCCCTAAAACAGGAAGTGGGAAGAGAAATAGGAAAAGAATCTAACGCTACTGGAAAGAAAGGGGATCTTTCCTGGGTTTGGCACTCTCTGGAGCCCTCTGAGGGCAGAGGGTGACAAGCTCTGTTATCAGAGAGCAAATGGTGGCTTTGGGAGTGGAAGTCACCGGCCTGATGGGATTAGGCTGAGGCGAAAAGCAGCCAGATGAAAACTTCGGTTTGTGCTAACATCAAACCCACCCTTGTTTCACTTGAGGAAGGGAAGGTGATTTAAGGACTCTGGAATGCACAGAGAGGGGGAAAGAAACTGACCCACTCCCTGCTGTAGAACCATCCATGCAGAGTGACCCGTGGTTCTGAGCAGAACGGTTCTCTAGAGCAGTTGGTGGGTTCGAACTGCCAGCCTTTCAGTAAGCACCCCTATACTCAATCCACGCCACCAACGAACCTGACCGGTGGTGATGTTAAATCCGTGCCCTCCACGACCCAACTTCTATTACAAAGCTTCCAAAGCACTAGCGCAGAAAGACAGGAGGGGCTCGGCAGATGCTTAATCTAGCCAGAGATTAACCACGTTTCCTGGCAAATCTGATCTGCACGCGGGGCCTCCTATCTCCACAGTCCCCGGGCGCTGGCTGCTTATCTGTAAAATGGGTACAATTACACAATCGTAGCTGGAGCTTCTATGTGAGAAAGCGCGCGATAGGCTGAGCACGTCGAAATGTTAAAATGCAAGTCTCGGAAAGAAAACAAACATAAATACACTTCACAGGCACCCCTGTAAGCCGGGACACAGCTGTCCCGGCGGGTTTTCCGAGACTGGGAAACTGCACCGAGGTAGCGAGCCTCGTCCCTCGGGCCGCACCAGCTGGGTGGTTTCAACCGGCTGACCCTGCAGCCAGCGGCCCCCCCTCCCTGGACTAGGAAAAAGCTCCCCCAAATAAGGACAGAGGAGTATGGCTTGCGAGATGGGCCGCTAAGAGGGCAAACGCTCTGGACGATAACGTTCAAAAGACGAAAACGGGGATGGTCGAGGGTGGGTGGCTCCCCCGGAAACGCTCTCAACTTCAGGTTTGGCAGTGATGCAAGGGGTGGGGGCCGTCGGGGGCCCCGGGGTATTCTTTGGGGGTTGGATTCCGTAAAGAAGGTAGACACCCACCCACTGCGAGATCCCCGTCTGACTGGGCCGGCGCGCGGCGCGGACGGCTTGCGAAAGAAATCCTCGAGAGCGAGGCCCGCGGCTGCCAAAAGCGCGCGGGAGGAGGAGGGGGAGGGGGAGGGGAGGGGGGG
>PVJH01044679.1:0-12850 GCA_004026705.1 Nesogale talazaci | reverse complement strand
GGGGAGTGTGTGTGTGTGTGTGTGTGTGTGTGTGTGTGTGTTGGCCCGGCCAACATTGGCTTTACCAATGTTAAAATCTGGTCACTTTAGTGTTGGGGGAGCTCCTGGAAGGGCCCTCAAGGTTTCCCAGGGGCCCGTCCCCAGCGTGACTCCCCACCTGGCTTTCTCCCATCCAGCCCGGCTCCTGTGGAGGGAGTTTAAGACGCAGTTTTACCTCTTTCAATCCTCACACTCCCCTTTGACACATGGGGAGGGTAACCCCTATCCTGTTACTGTTCCAGCCCCTCCCCACACCCACCCCCAGTGCCCTGGCTCCCAGGAATAGTGCTCTTGTGCTCTTCCTTCCATGGCTTAGCGTCCCCCCCCCTCTTCTCTGGGGGACCTTTCTGGACAGAGCTGGATTAAACAACCAGAATGCCCACCCTTCCATGCAGTGTGAGGTCCCTACTCTCGCCCACCCAGAGCTGCACGGACTCAGTCCAGCCCTCTTCTGAGAAAGGGCTGCTCCGTGAACCCTCCCTGCCAGCCACCCCCAAGCCCCACCTGGCCCCTCCACCCTACCAGCCCCCCTCCTCTTCTCATGCTCCACCTAGCTCCTGCCTCCCACTGGGCCTGCCAGGTACAGTGAGGGCAGGGGTGGAGGAAATCCGTGTAGGCTGAAACCCGACAAACAGCCCTCTATTGGGAAAACCTTTACTGAGCCCTGGTAGCTCGGTGGTTATGCTCTGGGCTGCTAACTTCAAGGTCGGCAG
The DNA here is from genome assembly GCA_004026705.1 of Nesogale talazaci. NCBI lineage: Eukaryota > Metazoa > Chordata > Mammalia > Afrosoricida > Tenrecidae > Nesogale > Nesogale talazaci. The sequence continues at coordinate 12,098 of PVJH01044679.1, read as the reverse complement.
TTCAAAACCATGAGCTGCTCTGAGGGAGATGGACCTGTTTTGTTTTGTTGTCCCCCTCTCCATCACTGTCCTGGTGGGAGGGGGGAAGCCCAACCTTATTCCTGGAGAGCGGCTGCTGGGTTTGAACCATCAACCCCGTGGGCCGCAGTCCCGGGCACCACCACCGCGCCACCGGGGCTCAGCTCTTCTCGAGAGGAGCCACGTGGCGTTGTGATCCACCCTGCAGCCTGTGTGCTGCCTGTGACTGACACTGTCGTCGTCGTCGTCGTCGTCGTCGTCGTCGTCGTCGTGGAAGGCCTTGGCATCGTAAAACGCCAGTACACAAAATCCTCACAACAGGAGACCTGGAGAAGCGATCAAGTCGGCAAGGGTTTTGACTCACGGGGGCCCACAGTCAATGCTCATGGAAGCCGTAGCCAAAAAAATCACAAGCCGTCTTGCACGAGGGGAAATCTGCTGCCCAAAGACCTCTTTAGAGTATCTCCCATCGCCTCCTCTGCCTGTGAAAACCGGGCACTGAGTGAGGAAGACGGAGGAGAGTCCATGCCTCTGAAGGGTGGTGCTGGACGAGAAGACAGAACGTCCCATGGACTGCTAAAAGGACAAAATGATCTGTCTTGGAACAGGTGCAAGAGGCTCCTTACAGGCAAGGAGGGCGGCACTTAAAAAATTAATTAAATACTTTCATTAGGGGCTCTTACATCTCTTATCACAGTCCATAGATTCATCCGCTGTGTCAAGCACATTTGCACATAGGCCGCCATCATCATTTTCGTTTTTGTTTTTGTTTTGGGGCACCACTGCCCCCAGGCAGTGGGAGTAGGAGGCCCAGCCTCCACTCCGTGGAGCTGGACTCAAACCTCCATCCCAGTGGGCCGCAGTCCCGCACACAACCACCACGCCATCGGGGCTCAGCCCGCCATCATCATTTTCTTTTTTTTTTTTTTTTGGGGGGGGGCATCACTGCTCTCCAGTGGTGGGAGTAGGAGGCCCAGCCCCAATGCTGGAATTGAACCTCCGTCCCAGTGGGCCGCAGTCCCGCGCACAACCACCACGCCACCGGGGCTCAGCCCACCATCATCATTTTCAAAGCATTCTCTTCCCACTTGAGCCTCTGATATCAGCTCCCCATGTCCCCTCCTTCCCTTCTCACCCACCCTCACGAACGTTTGAAAAGTTATAGATGATTATTTTCATATCTTACATCATCCTCCATCACCCCTCACCCACTTTTCTGTTGTCCATCCCCCTGGGAGGGGGTTATAACTTGGTCCTTGTGATCGATTCCACCTTTTCCCCCACACCTTCCCCTAGTCCTCCTGGTATCTCTACTCTCCTTGTTGGCCCTGAGGGGTTTATCTAGACACCTTGTTTTACATACTTCCGCCCTGTTGTCAGCAGAGGCCAGTTCCCTGGAGACGGATGGACATCACGCTCGGTAAAGTGAAGGGGCAGTGAATAAAAGGAAGAGCCTTGAGGACATGGATGGACGTCAGGGCTGCAGCAAGGGGCTCAGGCCCCAGAACAAGGGTGAGCAGGACGCAGGACCAAGTCGTGCTTATTTCAGCTGTGTCCAGGCTCACCGTGGGTCATGACGGACTCCATGGCACCTAGCCATCCCAACAACAGAGGGATAGTTGCAGAAACCCACAGGGGCAATTCCAGGGTCCTTATGAGACGAATCAGCATCAAGTTGATGGCAGTGAGTGCTGGGTTCTTTTTTTTTTTATTTATTTTTTTAGGCATCACTGCCCTCAGGTGGTGGGAGGAGGAGGCCCAGCCTTTGCTCCTGAGAGCTAGAATTGAACCTCTGTCCCAGTGGGCCGCAGTCCCGCACACAACCACGATGCCACCAGGGCTCAGCCGAGTGCTGGGTTCTTGATGGAGCCCCTGCTGTGTGTGTGTGTGAGTTGGAATCAGCTCTGTGTGGCACCCTGTGTGGTATTTGCTAGGCACTAGGGAGTCAAGAGGTCCGGGTGGCCTAGGGAGTTCCAGGTTCAGCTGCTAACTGCAAGGTCAGAAGTTCAAAAACCACCAGACACTCGGATGGAGAAAGATGAGACTTTCTACTCCCGGAGAGATTGAGAGTCTCGGAAATGCACAGGGGCCGCTGTGAGTTGGAAAGGACTCGATGGCAAGGGGAGGGATTTGAAATAAAGAACTGGTGGCACCACAGGTTAAGCACTGGCCCCTCAACAACAAAGTCAGTGCTTTGAACCGCCCACCTAATCCGTGGCAGTGTGCTTTGGTGAAGATTCACAGACTCTGGGACCGGGGAGCGGGGAGGGAGGGGACACATGAGGGGCTGACACCAGGGGCTTACATGGAAAGAAAACATTTTGAGAAGGATGATGGTAATAAGTGCGCTTTGCATACGATGGATGGGTGGGGGGTGATGGGAGTTGTAGGAGCCCCCAATAAAATGATTTAAAAAAAAGATTCACACCTCTGAGCGGTTCTCCTCTGGGTTTGGTGTGGGTCCATGTGTTAGTCCGGGTAGACTAGAGAAACAAAATCATAGACACGCATATGGATATTAGGGAATGGTTTATGTACAAAAGGAATGGAACATTGGGAAAGCATCCCAGCCCAGTCTAGTACAAAGTCATAAGTCTGATATTAGCCCATATGCCCAATACCAGTCTATAAAGTCTCTTTCCGACTCATGAAGTCACAGGCCAGTGGGTGCAGAGTCCAGCGCTGGCAGGGGTCTCCCCATGGTTCCTCGCTTCCAGGGCTCAGGGTCCATCAACAGCATCCAGTGGTGGCAGAAGCAACTCAGCGCTGGCAGGGATCTCCACCTGGCTTCTCCAGCTTCAGAGGTCTGGTTCCATCAGGGTAAGGCCCTGTGGCTTCTCCTCCGGCTCCTTCAGCTCCTTGGATGCTGCTATCTTGTCTTGTCTGTAGTTCGTGGTCTCGGAGACTAACTCCCAACAACTGGGAACATAGCCTCTCATCTCCACATGGGAAATACAGCGAGATTTCCCAGAAGTCTCAGGAGAAAGCCATGCCCACACAGAGGCCTCATTGGATACTCAAAGGCTATCTCCAGATGAACAGGCTAGACTCCACGCGTACATCTCCATCATGAAATGGAAATAAGCACATGACCATCAGAGTCCAGAAGATGTATGGACAAGCCTAGGCCAGTCACAGGACTCGCAGGCTGGTGGGGTGGGTGCTGAGTTAGAGGGACAGAGAAAGCTGGTTTCCAGGAGACTGCAAACCGAGACTGGCCCCTGGCCCCCGGGGATGGAGAGCGGAGGCTCTGAGTAGGACTCTGCCAATGTTGGAGGTGAGGAGGGTGTTTCAGAGATGGGCGCACCATGGGCCACCCCTCTCTGCCACCCCTCTCTGCCACTTCCCAAAGCAGAAACCTTAGAGCTTTGGGGGGCACACCCTTTACCTCCCTCCCCCATCCAATTCCTCACTTGTATCGGGGTGCCTTTTTGACTCACAGTGACCCTATGGACAGGAGCCCTGGTGGTGTAGGGTCCCAGTGAGAGGAGTCAGCATCAACTCGATGGCAGGGAATTTCTTTGATTCTATAGAAAGCCCTGTAGGGTTGGCAAGCGTGTCCTCTCCCCCCCCCCCCCCCCCAGATTTCTTAGCCTCAAATCCTGGAAGCAGAGCCCCAGCTCTTTCTGTATGTTCTGCAGAGCAGGCATGCTCAAACTATGGCCCGTGGGCCACACACGGCCCACCCAGGACAATTATCCGGCCCGCCAGGTGTTTTTGCCACCGCTGCTGCCATGCTTAGCAGCCGACTCATCCCTGGCCTGCAGTGAATTTTTCATAGTTTTGTTTTGTTTTAAACAATAGTCCAGCCCTCCAATGATCTGAGGGACAGTGAACTGGCCCCCTGTTTAAAAAATTTGAGGACCCCTGCTGTAGAGGGTCTCACCTTGAAGCGCTTAACCCATGCGCCACAAAGACCCCTTATTCTCACTGAGTTCTGTCGATTGGTCTCTCTCAAGTAACTCTGCTGGACCCCTTCCCATTCCCAGCCTCACCCCCACCCAAACCCCCAACCATTGCCACCTTTAACATCTTTGCCAACAAAGTGTTTTCTCAATGGAATCCTAACCCGTTTGGACCACTCCCGTTAATCTCTCACATGGCCATCAAGCTTGTCTTTTTTTTTGGGGGGGGGGGTATCACTGCTCTCCGGTGGTGGGCGTAGGAGGCCCAGCCCCACTGCTGGAATTGAACTTCCGTCCCAGTGGGCCGCAGTCCCGCGCACAACCACGACGCCACCGGGGCTCAGCCCTCCACCTTGTCTTTCAAAGCGCGCATGCTGTTCCTTCTGCGCCAGTCCCGGTTATTTCCCTCCACATGGCCTTCCTCTCCGTGCCCTGGACTCTGGTCTTGCCCCAGAGAGGGGCGGGGCCAGCACCGCCCGGGAAGAACCACAGTTACCAGTTGCCTTTCAGAAGTCAGGGTCCCCAAGGGAAGAGATGGCCTCTGCCTTGGCAGAGGTCATGGCCAGGAAGGGTTGATGGGGGCCCTCCCCCCCCGCCCCCCTCCAGAGGGCACCTACCTAGGTGGGCAGGAACGCAGGCCGTCTTCCCAACTATCCCCCAGCCCAAGCCCAGAGCGGACACAGTGCAGAGTCACCCAGGGGCCACTGCCAGCCTCACTGGCATGTTTGCAGTGAGCGTGACCGCCATAAGCCCTGCCCCCAGCCTTCTTCTCACACCCCGCCCACCCCACTTCCCAGAGCTAACTTGGCCCTGCTTGGTGGCGGTGGCCTGCTGGCACTTTGGACGGCTAACTGCTGGGTTGGCAGTTTCGCTCTCGTCATTTGCTCTGAGGGAGAGAGGAAGCTTCCTCTCCGGGGTCAAGAGTTAGGGTCCCGGGAACCCACAGGGGCACTTCTACTCTGTCCCATCAGGCCTCGCTAGGGCTGGTGTTGTCTTGACGGGAGTGGGTGTTTGTCGTTCGACCCCTGTGCGCAGCAGAATGAAACACTGCCCGGTCCCGCGCCGTCCTCCCCAGGTCCCGTGTCTGAGTCCTCAGCTGCCGTCACTGTGGCCATCCATTCTCATGCGGGCCTTTCTCGCGTCTGCTGCCCCTCTACTGTACCCAGCCCGATGTCCTTCTCCCAGGTCTGGTCTCTCAGGAGCAGTCTGGCTATCCTTCTTGCCAGACAGATGTGATGCTCCCATTGGCAGTCCAGGAGGCTTCAGTCTCCCCAGCGCCATCATTCAAGCACACCGATTCGTCTTCCATCTTCCTTATTCAATGTCTAACCCTCACACGCTTCTCAGGCGGTGGGGAATATTCTGTAATTGGGGCTCAGTCTCAGGAGGGCTGAAGTTAAACTTGTTTCCAGCTGCCGCTTTGGAAGGACAGGGCCTAGGGAAATGGTTCTCGACCTTCCTCATGCCGGGATCCTTTCAGACAGGTCCTCCTGTTGTGGTGACCCTCCCCTCTGGCTGAGGAGGTGGCGATGAAGATGGGTGGTAGAAATGATGTAATTACAAGTGTCAGTTTCTGGATAGCCACTCCTTGTGGTAGTTACAGGATCTGGTGTCCACTTGAGACTATCAAGAGCGAAGGCTGGAGTTTGGCCTGTCAATCAGGTCGCTGCTCGATGACCTCACTTGGAGGTGCCAAGGAGATAAATAGCTCAATGGAGGCCAGACCCACACTCTCTGCTTCGTGTCCCTGCAAGACATTTCTGTTGACAAGCCATCGGGAGACGCATTGATGGAGCCAGAGTCGTGGAGCGGGAGGAGCCACTTGGAGACCCCGCTCCACACTGAGATGTTTCTACGTAAAGTGACCAGACGTCCCACTCTTGGTGGGACGGTCCCGATTTTAAACAATCTTTCCCGCGTCCCGCGGCGTTTTTTAAAAGTTCCGATTTTTGGAAAGAATGCACGACAAGCTAGGGAACGGCAGGAGAACGGGAAGGGATTATACCTCCTCTACCCTTCCCCCCACCTCCCTATCCCTATCGATGGTGTTCCACTTTACCAATGTTAAAATCTGGTCACTTTTATCTACTGCCAATGAATCCACAAGACTTTGTACCTACCGGCCTGTGATCTCCCTGCATTTGGCACCATTGCGTGGCTGCGTGAGTCTAAAGTGGAAGGTATGGACTAGCAGGGGATGCATGGGCTGATATCACACCTATGGGCTTGATCTGGACTATGCTCAGATGTTTTCTCAATATTCGATTGCTCTTTTATATAAAGGTCTTTCTTATTTTTTTCTTCTTTTTTTTTTTTGGGGGGGGGGCATCACTGCTCTCTGGCGGTGGAAGTAGGAGGCCCAGCTCCACTGCTGGAATTGAACCTCCGTCCCAGAGGGCCGCAGTCCCGCACACAACCACCGAGGCTCAGCCCTTTTTTTTCCTTCTTCTTTGCATCACTGCCCTGGTGGGAGTAGGAGGCCCAGCCTTGCTCCTGGAGAGCTGCTGTTGGATTTGAACTGTCCACCCTGTGGGCTGCAGTCCCGCACACAACCACTGCACTACCAGGGTTCAGCCTATTTTTGTGTTCTATGAACAATTTTGTTGGTCCATATAGACCAAATTTTCCATCAAGACGCCACTCCCCACCCCCCCATCAAGGGTGTCCTGCTTAAAATCTGGCCACTTTAGAGGACTTTCCTCAACTCAACAGTATAAAGATGTCTCCCTGCATTCTCTCTTAGTTCTTTCATGGTTTAGACCTTTCTGTTGGACCTTTCATCTGGATGGACACCCAGTGGACACTCAGCAATGGTTAGGGTCTCCGTGGATGGGACACCAGACCCACAGCCATCAAGCCGTGGGTGATTCACAGTGACCCTATAAGACAGGGTCTTATAGACCCTTATAGACCCTTATAGACAGGGTCCTATATAGACAGTGATGGCCACACACACACACACACACACACACAAAGACAGACTAGAACCACCCTGGTGGGTTGTTAAGACACCAAATCTTTTTTTTTTTTGGGGGGGGCAATCACTGCCCTCAGGTGGTGGGAGTAGGAGGCCCAGCCTTTGCTCCGTGGAGCTGGAATCGAACCTCCATCCCAGTGGGCCGCAGTCCTGCGCACAACCACTACGCCACTGGGGCTCAGCCAAGACACCAAATCTTTACGGGAGTAGAAAGCCTCATCTTTCTCCCTCGGAGTGACTGGTGGTTTCAAACCACCGACCTCAGGGTAGCCCATTATTTCATGAGGGTTCCTTTGGTGGAAGGGATAGGGAGGGTAAAAGATGCAGAGACAGGCTGGAACAACTGGATTTGTTTAGAAGAACCATTCTTGGTGGCATTCAGTGTGGGGCCTGGTGAAGGCCTGGGGAATATCAGCCTGGCAAACCCAGACAGAAAGGTAACGCCACGTCGCTGCATGCGTTTTCTCATCTTCTCTTTTACAGTTCATGGATAGGATCTTCTGCTTCAACTAGGTTGGCCTCCCGGTCACACCCATGCATCTAAATATTGTCCGCCTCCTTGCTGTTGCCTGAGAGCCTTCACCCCTGAGCTCCGCTCCCCTGAAACCTACTGTAAGAATCAGATCAGTGCAATTCCAACCAACATCCACCTGTTCCACTTGCTCCTGGGCATGCAGACTTTCTCCTCTGACTCTGCTCATGGCTTCAGGTGCCAGCCGCTCACTGGAAGATCCCCTGAGCGCCCTCACTTCCAACCTGCTTAGAAGTTCCCCCTCCCCTCCTCTAGATGCCAGTGCTCAGTCAGGGCTCCCAAGTATTGCCCCAGCAAAAGGCAGACAATGGAATTGCCTGCAGCCTGCAGCCCGGTCTGGGAGCGTCTCCACTGGGGAGCGTCCATGTCCCATAGTGGGGCGTCCGACAAGTCCATGAGCATCAGGGCTTCTTACCAAACAGACAGCTCATGGCATGGCATTTCCATGTCCCCCCAAAGTCACATCCTTGTGCATCAATGTCAATTAACAACCAGGAAGCCTGTGACCCTTTCATATCCAGAGCCTGTCTGGAGGGTTCATCACCTCAGCGTGGATGACAACATCACACACACACACACACACGCACCACCTCCTGTGGAATAAAGGAGGGGGTGGATGACTCAGCCCCCCACATGTGTATTCTCATTAGCATAATCCGTCAGGGCTGGCTCCCTCCCAGGTAACATGGGCCGCCTTCCTCCCTGGAGAGGTTCTAAGGTTTGGGAGGATAATCTCGCAGGAGTCCAGGACAAAGACCAATCTCTCTGGGCAAAGTTAAGTTTGACTTGTTTTTGACCTCCCTGTGAAGCCTTCCCAGATGGTGCTGGCCCTGTGTGGCCTTCTCTGGAGCCTCTGGGAGCCAACCTGGGATTCCTGGTCCCACACAGGGCACTCCCGTTTTTTCTCCTCCTTGCACCAGGTCCTGGAATGGATCCAGCATTCGTTCAGCCTGGGGCACTCTGCCAGCGCACCCTGAAACAAAACCTCTCTGCTGGCCACCCATCCCATCCCAATGCCAAGTGCAGAGGGAAGGATTTCCAGCCTGCGGCTTTGGGACGTGGACTGCCAGGCCTTTCTTCCGCAGCGTTTCTGGGTGCACTGACCCAACCAAGGACTCCAGCTAGGCCCAAAGGACTGGTTCCTGGCAGGTTCCAGAAGGGCCAAGGCCCAGTCTCTGTGAACCTGCCATGTGCTATGGCCTGCCTTGAGGGGTTCATGTGGGGTTCCAGTTCCCGGGGAGAATATCACCCCTCTGACCACTGGTGATGGCAGGAGGTGGCAAGTGGCCGGCTCAGTGAGCAGCCACAGCCAGGCCTCTGGGTCTCGACGCCGGCAGGGCACCCTGGTCTTGGCATAAATGACCTCTAATGGACCCTGGTGGGGAGGGAGGAGGAAAGTACTTGCTGTTCTTCCAGGGCGGCCCAGACCTTGAGGGAGCCACAATAAACGCTGTGTTTGTTTGATAAAGCACTTGGCTTTTGGTCCCTAGCGGGAGGAAGAGGGAGAACAGGTGTGGTCAGACCAGGGTGCCCTGCGGCACAGCCAGAGGCCTCTCAGGCTGTGGAGTTTGAAGAAGTCCGGGGAGCTTCTCACGACCCCTGCCAACTCCCACAGGTCCCCAGGCTCCTGCCAGGCCCTGGTGGGTGGCGTATGCCAACATCTGAATGATACGCTACTCGCACGCCTGCCTTGAGTTCTTCCCAGGCACCACGTCCGTGTCTGGGGTTTCTTACGCCACCAGCCCACAAACGTTTTCCTGGCCCTCCTGCCTGGACTGGGCTGGCCCCGGCACCAGGTGCTATATAGACTGAGAGACGCTTAGGACAGGGGGACCTAACAAGAAATGAACCAATGGTGATACAGTGTCGTGGTGTGTGCTCCAGTGGGGTGAGGACAGACCAGGGAAGGGTGCTGGGGCACGGTGAGTGGGTGGTCAAGGAGAAAAACGAAGAAGAAACAACAAAAACAACAAGAAGAAACAAAAACCACGTTAGAGGACCCTGAGGGATCATCTTGTCTCAGTAATGGGGAAACTTGCATGTGAAAATGGTGAGGCTTAAAGGGCCAAACAATCAGGCCAGGTCGCTTACCAACAGCCCAGCGTCTCCTTCACCCCAACACAGTGAACTTCTTCCGCTAGTGGAGTACCTCCACTGTGGGTTCTACCACCTCTCCTCAGGCCCCAGACCCTGGACAAACCCTGAAGCCAGGCAGCAATGTGTCGAGGTGGGGGTGGCGTGGGGAGGGGTGCCATAAGATACCCACCCCACCCCCTCTTTTATTCCAGAGGCCTCAGGGGAGTCAGACTTGGAGAGAGGCCAGAAATGGGAGAGTCAGCAGCTCCCCAGCCCAGGTCGACACCCCCCACCACAACCCCCCACCCCAGGAGTGGGCCTGTCTTAAGTGGAAAAGCAAGACAGTGGACAGGAGTCAGGAGGCAGCTCTGCAGAGGGTGGCTGAGGAGCGAGCGGTGCCCAGGCTGCCCAGGTAAATGAGTAGCCCTGCTCCCACCTTTGCTGGGGCTTTCTGGGATACAGAGGCCACATTGTGCCACTCAGCTCGGACAGGACCCAGCCTGGCACTGCTGGGCCATACAGAGGGGCAGGAAGCACCAGGCAGTTGCAGCCCCTTGGCCCCCTGTCTTCTCGGTCCCCCTCTCCTTTCAGAACAGCTCCCACTCCGTCTTTGACCCCTCCCTCACACCCCTTCACTTCCCCCGCCACACTTCACTGGCCCAGCTCACAAAAGCCTGGCTAGAGCACTCCTTTCTCGGCCCCTCCCCCCATCCAACCCCTCACTGAGCCCGCCCCTCCTGCTCTCAGGAGCCCACCTCTACCAACTGCAAGTTCAACTTTGTGCCTTCTGACATTTCCTAGCTGGGGGGGTTCTCGAAGGAAACCATGATGGGGAGGTGGGGGTGGGGAGAGGTAGTGGGGTGTAGTCCAAGAAGCAGGACTTTTCCTAGAATCTTCCTGGAACCTTCCCTGGAATGACCTAAAGCTGGGCACGCTGGTCATTCCCAGTAACCGATTTCCTCTTCCTGGGGACGGAAGGGTGACAGTGTGCCTTATAGAGAAAGAGAAAAAGGTTCCCGCTGAGGTTCGTGGTGACTCTGGGTGATCTGGCCGCCACCAGGGCCTTTTGCTTTAGCTTGGGAGGAGAGGGCCAGGTGGCGACCCCTGGCAGGGACTTAGAAACAATTCCAAGTCTTGCCAACTCACAAACACCTGCCCTGGGACTCTTGCCTGCGTTCCAGACGCCTGCCTTGTCCCAGGGGTGTCTTTGTTTCCTTTTGATTCTTGCTGATGATCCCTGCCTCGGCCTGATTGTGTGCTTCCTGTTGGTCTTTGATTAGCGTTTTCATGGTCGAGACCAGCCTTACGGTTTCAACAGGACCGGTCAGTGACGCTGCTGACAGTCTTTGACTTGGACCACCCTTGCTGTCCCTTCCTCAGTCCCTTCCACTGGGAGTCCTTGGATCCAGTCTCATCTTACGAGGTGCTGAGAGCTACCTGATCCCTTACAGATGGCTTTGACGAGCTTGCAATGCTCAAAGCAGACATTTAAAAATGCATCAGTCAAGCTGTGCTTTTTAAGAAAGCATCTGGATATATCTTTGTCTATCTGTATCATCTATATCTTTCTCTATATATCTATATCAGGGCTATAATTTCAGGAGGTTCACCTGCCTTCCACGCCTCTGGGAAGTCTAGCGTCCACGCGAATTTGAAATTCTCTTCTGCACGTTCTTCTCTTTGTTCAGGATTCTGTTACAGAAGCCTTGAGCAACATGTTCAGTCAAAGTGGCCCAGCCTGCGCCGCCCCACAGAGTCCCCCTCCCCCACTTCCCTCCCGTGAGATTCCCTCTTACCTCACCTCCCCGTGAGCAGAAGGTTCCGTCCAGTTCTTCTGGTTGGGTGCCAAGGGAGGCCGTTGTTCATGGAAGCAGTTAGTCACCCTTTCCAGTCTCCCACCCTCCCGAGCTCTCCTTCCGCTGTGATTCCAGGTGAATAGAAACCGATTGTTTCAAAAGAAAAGAAAAGAAAAAGAAAAAAGGAACCAATCGTTGTGCCTCAGATGGCTACTTGCAAGTCTGAAAGACCCCAAGCTCTCCGAAGTGAACTGAGAGTGCACGCATTACTGGGCCGATTAACTGGGGTGTCCCATGGAAGTAGGGCCCCGAACCTTCAAGCCATGGAACCCAAACCCTTGAGGTGTTTGGTGATACAGAAGTCATTCCAGAAACTTTTTGTGTTTGTTTTGGTCATTGTTGTAAAGTTATGTACTGCGCAACTTTTGCCAGTGCAACTTTTTACAGGTGTACAATTAATTTCTTAATGGCATCTTTTTGGGAGGGTGCAATTTATTGACTCACTGAAAAACCAAGACACAAAACCCACTCACTGCCCATCGTGACTGGAGAGGACCTGCCCCTGGGGTTTCCCAGATCATAACTTTACGGGAGCTAAAGCCTCGTCTCTCTCCCTCAGAGCGGCTGGTGGTTGTGAACTTCTGGCCTTGTGCATTGCAGCCCAACGCAGAACCACAACCCCCACCTCCCGTGAATGTATTCACCCCCATAGCAATAATGACTGCAACCCTGCCTTTATCCATGCCATCGATACCCATTTCCTGAAAACATCTCCGGTGCAGAGTCTGCGTCTT
>PVJH01044678.1:0-12850 GCA_004026705.1 Nesogale talazaci | reverse complement strand
TTTGATGGCAAGTGGAGCTAGTATGGTGTGTGTGTGTGTGTGTGTGTGTGTGTGTTGGTGGTAGTGGTGAAGCGCCATGGTTTTTTCCTAGGATTTTGAATTTTGTTCCACATGATTCTTCCAATCCACTGAGCACCTTCTCTTGTGATCCCTCTCAGAGCACTTTGCAGGGGGAACTGGTCACCATCTGCACCTTTTTTTGCATGCTTCCTTTCCCACTCTAGTTTGCAACTAGAGGTTTGAAGGCTTTCTTGAGTTCTTCAGCCTGAGACATGCTGAGCATACTCTTCTGTTGGGTGTTTCCTAACTCCAGGCTCAGCATGTCTCCTGGCAAGACTTTAGCGTCTCAAGCCACCTTTGGAAATCTTTTACATATTCATTTCTTCCATGGAATAATCTATGTTCAAAAGCATCTCTGTTCAAAAGTAATTTTCAATCTTTTCTGACACCCATTTTGGTCTTTTATTTTATACACAGATATATGTATATATTAAAAACTCCAAAAAATGATAGAATTGGAAGAGAATAGAATTTGCCATAAGCATTGTGAAGCCCCCTGTATAAGATATGTAACAATATATATAGTGATATATATGGATACACACATCAATTGCTACTTCCATTTCTATTTCTATCTATACTTATGTTGTCCAAATGGTTATGATTCAAATTCTAATCAAGAGGTTGACTGTTCAAACCTGCCCAGAAGAAACTCAGAAGTAAGGGCTAGCCACAACCTTGAAAACCCTTTGCAGTACAGTTCTAGTTTGCGTATTTTGGATTTCTAAGAATCAGAATTGACTCAGCAACAATGAACAGCAGTCTAGCTATCATTCTATCACCTATCTATTATACTATCATTCTATCTATATACCAGTCCTTCTATCCATGTATCTTTATTATTCTATCTCTCTCTCTATCCCCATACATCTTCAAGGAATTGACTTGAGACTATGAGAACCAGAAAATTAAAAATTCGTAGTTCAGACCAAATGCCAGAGGCTTTCTCATGCCTGCCTCACAAGACCCATAGGCCTGACGATGGAAAATTACAGAGTGCAGAGAGTGCCAGGTCTACCAAAACACCTGTTTATCATCTGAAGGCTGAGGATACCCTCAGGAAGCTCCTTTCTTTCCCAACGGCTCTCAGCTGGCCTGGCAGAGAGGAGCCAATGGGGAAAGTGATGGTATTGCATTACTTTACACTATATTACAGTGTCATGTTTAGCCAAACCGATGGAAATTCTTGCCGAGCCAAGTTGACTCAAAACTTCTTCCTGGCCCCCTAGGCACCACGTGTCATGCCTCTTCTCACAGGAATGACTCTCAGCTGGCCTGGCAGAGATGAGCCAACGCGAGGCGCAGGTGCACACACAGCATCCCTTCCCCTCCCTGCTTCCGTGGCCGTACCTGTAGTGTGGACAGAGAGGTCGGCCGTCCGTGTGTCTGCGTCCAGAGAAACAAGAGGGCAACTGGACACAGGTTCAAGAAAAGGCAACTTGGAAGGCATGCAGAAATCTCCGAGGTCCATAAATTGGTCTCTTAGGAGCCTTGAGTATGTACTCACTTTTGTGAGGATGTAGTATGTTTCCTCTTGCTAATGTAGCTTGACTAAATCAAAATGATCCCCCCCCCCTCAAAAAAAAACACTGTACAATTCTGAGACGGGAATTTTGAAAACATTTTCTGCTATCTTTCCCCACAAATGTGGGTCTGATTGTTTCCATTTGCCCCGGAGGGAGTAACTTTGGAAGGATGGAGCTCTTTGTTCAAGGTTGTCAATGGCAAAGCAGGGACTGGGGAAGGGTTCAATGAAGAAAACAAAGGCGGTGGCAAAGGCTACACTCGTCTTTGAATTGCCTTTCTCTTGGGGGGCACAGCCCTGAATGGGGCTGAGAAGAGACTCCCAGTTTATGGGCTTCCCGGGACGATGAGCCTCAAGCACACACAGAAGGTGATGGCCGGGGCTTCTGCCCTCTGTGCACTGAGATCACGATAAGCCCACGTCTCACAGGTCGGGGTAAGCACGAGGCTGCTTCATTCATCCGGGTGGCCCCCACTTTTCGCTTTCCGTTCTGTGCAGGTCCTGCTTCTCTCTGCTCTGATACATTAAAAAGCTGGCACCGTTCTTTCCCTGTGAGCGGGGAGGGTAGTCCAGTGGCCTTTCTTCCAGCTGCAGAAGAAATATAGCACCAGCAGAGACTTCTCCATCTCATATGGAACTGAACGTTTTACCAGAAAGAAGACCAACTTTGTGGATCTCCAGGTGCCAACACACAGGAGAGGGGTGCTCCTTCATGTAATTCCCTTTCAGGCTGGGGTGCCAATTTTCTCTTTGGTCTTTTGAATGGACTGTGATCAGGAAAAAGAGGGAACTTTCTATGCAGGAGCAGAGTTACAATTCCACCCTTGTTCCCTAAGGTTGACATGAGTCAACTCATGGTGTGCATTTACAGCAGTGTGCTTGGTTTAATGGACAGTGATAGCTGCCCAGCAAGCTACCCCCACTGCCCGTCCCACTAGTGGACTGTTTTTTTTTTTACTTTTGGAAAACCAATCCCTGTGGTTTTTAAGGGGACACACTTCTCCTCTCTTGTACTTCCAGGGTTCCAGTCACATGAATGGACTCTGTGAACTAGGTCTGGCTAATGAGCATTCCACTCTCATGGTCGCTGTGATGGGCTCACAAATCTGCACCTACCCCAGGCAGAACCAATGAGAATTCCTCTATAACACTGACTACATTCACGTGCAGTGAGGATCTGGGGGGTCAGTGCAGTAGGAAGTTGGCCACAGTAAGGCCTCAGGCAAGAGCTGCTGGTGGTCACCTTTATCACCCAAAGGCTGCCTGAGAATGCAGTCAGCACTGAGCGGCCTGTGGAGAGAAAGAGATAACCTTCAATACCTGGGCTCCATCTGGGGCTGACTCCAGACCCAGCAAGTGTATTTCCTAGTTATTATTGCCAATCAATTGATCAAGCTTTACTTAAGCCAGGTTTACATCATGACCAATCCAATGTGCACTTGACTTCTGTATATTGTGGTCTGACGTGTTTATCCTGATCATCTCATGAACAGATATTGTCTTCTTGGGATGGCAAGGAGATTTTCATTGACATCAGAGAACCACGTGCAACTATCTCTGAGAGAGGCCACTCAGAGGTGGATCAAGTGTCCAAAGTATCATCTCCCATTCTCCTCTGCTTTGCCTGAGAGAAATGCAAACTGGAACCCTCACTCTGGGAGACTCCGGAGTGGCTCCATATTCTGTCCACTGCTCTCCCAGAGAGCACTTCCCTGCACCTCTTTGTCACAAGACTGGGCTGCAGCAAGGAGGGAGATGCTCTGTGGGTCCCGGTTCATTGCAACATTCACGGGGTGACTAAGAGACGTGGCCTGAGGCGTTCTCGGTGGGGTTGGTGTTCACAGCCCTCGAGTGGAATGTCCTCTTCAGCACAGTCAGCTAGAAAGCATCCATTGTATGAGCAAACGCTACTTGAACCAGCACTGCCACAGAGTGGCCCACGCACAGCTGAGATACAAGCACGGCGCTCTCTGACAGGGACAAAGATGCGCCGATGGTGTTTTCTTGAGCTCCTATTGAATGTGGAGTGATTACATGATTCTAGGGAGCCAAGGTCAAGTGACAAAGCAGGGCTTGAGTGCCAACAGCATCAACTCAAGGCCGGGGGATATCAGCCGAAGGAGATGCAAACAAATGCGGCTTTGCCAATGAGCAGGGGCTTCTAAAAACCTTATGAAATCTGGGCCAGAAAGCAGCCAAACAATTTTATTGGGCTCGCATTGAACATCAATGGGCTGCGTGTGTTTCGAGAGTCACAGCTGGATTCACTTTGGCCTATGTGCACACGCCAAGCCATCATCACAATCAGATAGTGAACATTTCCATCACACACACACACCTTCCTTCCCTTCATCCCTGTCCCTAGGCGAATCCTGATGTGCTTCTGTTACTATGTATAAATTTGCGTCTTCTAGAGTGCCACTAGAGTTTCATGTGAGTCCTAAAAGGAATGTAATAGGACAACACTGGCTTCTCAGTACAGGTGGGGCAAACTCTCTTGACCTCATTGAGTTGAGGGAGCAGAGACCGGTTTCCCTCTGTGCCCAGATCCAAATTCCTAGAAGGTTTCTTCTGACTCTGCCTTGGGATCCAAGCCAGATGCCAGCATGAGATTTGAAAACTGCAATAGGTATGAGTCAAGCAGTGTCGACTGGGTTAGGATGCTGGAGCAGATGTGAGTGGGAGGATGATGGGTATTAAGGGAGGGAACCACACGTCCTGGGGGCTTCCTCTTTGCCAACGTTAGCATCAAAGATGCTAAATGTACATCAAAGCACAAGGGTTTTAACATAGTCCTGGTGGCTCTGTGGGTTAGACATTTGACTGCTAACAGTACAGTTGGTAGTTCAAACCCACCAGATGTTCAGGAGAAGAAAGAGGACACCACTTGTTCCTGTAAAGGTACCGTATATAACCTCATATACCCTGTAGGGGTCCTTCACCATTTAAATGGAGTCGAATACAGTGTTGTTGTTCTTTCTTCGTTTTTGTTTTCTTACTGTAAAAGTCCAGTGTAACCGTGGGGGGAATTAATAGACAGTATGGTAGGCTGGCTTCTGAAAGCATTTCATTAAAAGAAACAAATAAATACATTCTTATCTTGATGTGTTGAAATAGCCGTGATCCAATCTAAAGACAGTCTGAAGACACCCAGACCTGATTCAGTGGTAAAGAAAGGTTTAACACATTTACTATGAATTCATATAAATGTTTAAGGGTTCCACAGGTGGACTATTAAAAGTCTAGCTTATAGCTGTCCGTTTGTCAGATGGTGTTGGCTTTTTGCTGCCATGAGGCTGAAGTGGAAGCCACTGGTACTTCAACGACCAAGGTGGTCACTCATGTGGACTGGTTACAGTGGAGGGTCCAGACCTGCTCCTGGGCATCTGCTTCTGGAAATTAGCCAACGAAAACCTGATGAATCCCAAGAAAGCCTGGTCCACCTTGCTTCCTTTGAATCTGCTACCAGAAGGGGTGGCACCTGGAGTGGAGAGGGCATTCTATTTGAAGAAGGAGAAGGCTAGTGAAGGAGATCTGCAGTATCATGAACCGTCCTCGTAGCTGACTGATGGGCTCAAATATGCTGAGTCTTAAAAGGATGACAGGGATCATCCTCTTACTTTATTGTATATAAGGTTGCCATGAGTCGGTGTGCAATCAACAATCCCTATCAGCATCAGTAAGAAGGTTAACTTGGCATACCCCACTCTGACACTGTGAGAGGTAAGACTATGTCTAGGAGAGTCAGCCATGGGCAGGTGCCCTATCATAAGTCACATGCTTGTTCCATGTGCTGTCTTCAATGTGCCTGCTCTGCTGCAGACTTGGATCGACTACACTCCCCACAGAACTCACCATTTTGCCAAGTGAGCTAGATTTGGTACATAAATTTAGCCTGAGTAACAGTGAGAAGCCATTATTCAGAGCTGATGTGACATACGTCTACAAATAAATTGTGCTTAATTTCCTTCCCCCACATCCTGCAATTAAAACCTGATTGATAAATTATATTGATGAATGAATATCATCTCCAGTATCTCAAGTCTTTTCAGTGTCTCTGGGCTACTGGTGATCAATATGTGCTATCCGAACCCCTCATTCTGTTTATCTTTCCTAAAACTGCACTGCAGTTACATTAGAGATTAATGTCAAATGAATTGGAAATCAATCTTTATGGACCTCCTCACCTAGCTGGGTGGTGGGGACACAGGGAAAGTACACTGACATCACAAAAGTTGTGATATAAATGTGTGCTTGCTTGTCCTCTCCCAAAGATCCCTAGGCAGGGCCCCTGAAATATCTGTCTTTGTGCTCCAGGGCTTAGCCCTGGCTCTAAAATACATCACCGGTTGCCACCAAGTTAACTTCAGTTCATGGTGACACTCTGTGTAAAATTAGAATTGTGGGTTTTGAAGACTTATTTTTCAGAAGTTGATCATCAGATGCCTCTAGGTACACTCAAATCTCCAACCTTTTGTCTAGCCGGTGAGGGAATTAATCATTCAGGGACTCTGGATAATATATAACAATAACAACAACAACAACAACAACAAATAAATAATCTGTTTCTCTGACTGGATCCCTACACCTTCACTGGTTCTCTACTTTCTCCAATATTATGACCTTCCGAATTGATGGATCCAGAGGTGATGTGGTCAAAGAGAGTTGGATGTTTGGCTTCCATTGTCTAAGTGGGACCAGACCTTCTTTGTAGTTGAGTGCCAAACAAAACCAGGACACTTATGATTTGTATATCGTGAGAAGGAGTACAGCAGTCACTTAGCTTACATGGTCGTAGAGAGGACTCAATTCAACTCACTTCTGTGGAATGGTTAATGCATAGGTCCTTCAACTCTTGCTACTTGAGTCAAGGTCAAGGAAGCAGCCAGTGAAATCTACCCCTGGCAAGATGAGCAGAGTCAGCTGAGAATCACCTGAAGGCAGCAGACACAGCAGTGTGGGGTGGCAACAGCAGGAAGATAAAAAATTGATGCCAGTAGCCAAGAAGCATAATAATGCTGGTCATGATGGAGCCTCAAGCTCTAGGCAAGGTAGCACGATCCACAGGTTGGCTTGGCCCATCGGTAGTGCAGCTCACGGTTGAGGCAAAGGTTTGACCCAGGCAGCAGCTCACTGGTCTTAATACCAGGGAGAAAGAGAGAGAAGGAGGCTGACCTTAGGAAGCATTTATCTCAGTCTCCCTTCAATCAAGCCATGGCCTGATTAAACTCAGCCCACATGTTCCTGTTGAAGGCTTGTTGACACAATAAACCTGTCACAGTAACATCCTTGCTTTTCAACATGTGAAAGAGGTCTTGTGCAGCAGAGTTTCCCAAAGCTTTGCACCACTTGATTTCTTGACAGCCCCTTCCGCAAGCATTTATTGTAGATCCGTGCAAGATGAAATCCTTGACCACGTCACTCTTTTCTCCATTAATCATGATGCTATCTATTTTTTTAAACAGCAATATCCTGTGGGCACTTGGAACTCAGCAGGCTCAGAATTGAATTGGCTATCTTCCTCACTACATTAAAATACAAATCGAGGCCTTCCTCACACATTTGCCCAATCTAATAACCTAGCTTAGTTTTTGCTTTTTTGTTCACCTTTCATAACCACCCATTCATACCCTTCATTATCCATTGCTATTGGGTTGATTCTGACTCATAGGAATACTATAGGGATTCCAAGGATTAAATCTTTATGAAAGCAGACTGTCACATTTTTCTCCTTTGGCGTGACTCTTAAGTTGTAACTGCTGACCTTTCAGTTTGGAGGCCAGCATTCACCGTTGTACCAAAGTTAACACGTTCTTAATCCCTGTAATTTAAAAAAAAAAATCATTTTATTGGGAGCTCATACATCACTTTTCACAATACATAAATACATATAGTGTGCCAAGTACCTTCACATGCCTGCTGCCGTTATCATTCTCCAAATATCTGCTTTTCCACTTGAGCCCATGATATCAGCTTCTCATCCTTTGCCCTCTGTCTTGCTGCCCCCTCCACCAACCCTCCATATTTTGTAAATTATTATTCTTCTGTCATATCTTATACTATCCAATGTTTCCCCTCGACTACTCCTCCAATGTCTGTCCTCCAGATAGGAGGTTATGTGTAGATCCTTGCAGTTGGTTCCGTCTCTCTACCCCAGCTTCTCTCCACCCATCCAGTAACTTCAATCTCACAAATGGCCTTTAGGTGCTCATCTGTCCTGGGTTCCCCATATCTCTAGCTCCCATCTCTACCAGTGTACCCTCTCCAGTCCAGCAGGATTTTTAAGGTAGAATTGGTACCATGATAGTTGCAGGGAAGGAGCCTTCAGGAGCTAGAGGAAAGTTGTATACTTCATTACTACCTCACTGCACCTGACTGGCCTGTCTCCTCCCTGTGACTCCCCTGTAAGGTAAGGTAACCAGACATCCCGCTATTTAACAATTTCTCCCATGTTCTGCGGTGCTTTAAAATTAAATAAATATATTACAATACTATTTTTGCATTCTATGAACATTTTTGTTGCTCCATATAGACCAAACTTTTAATCAAGGAAACCCTCCCCCCCCCCACTTCTGCCCCTGGTCAATGGGGTCCCACTTAAAATCTGGTCACTTTACTAAGGGATGTCCAATTGGCCACAAGTGGATCTTGGGTCTCCCCCACCCCCTCATCCGTAGTGATGTGATTCTTGTTTGATGCTTGATACCTACTCCCTTCAATCCCTCTTGATCACACAGGTTGATGTGCTTCTCCGATGTGGATTTGCTGCTTCTATGCTAAACGACCACTTGTTTATCTTCAAACCTTTAAGACCCTAGACCCTTTATCTCGTTCGGTAGCTGGGCACCACCAGCTTCTTCCACTCTGTTTGCCTCTGTACCCATTTGTCTTCAGCAATTATATTGGGAGGGTGTAAGCCCTGTGAATTTTACATTTTCAGCATCTGCTCTTTCCTTCCCATCCCTATTGTTATTTTCCTACTTTAAGGCCTATTCTTTACCAGAGACTTTTGCACCAAATTTGGATGGCAAGAGTCATGGAAGAACCACGTTCCTTTTCCCTGGAAAGACTGGTATTGGGCAGGAACACTTAGGTAGCTATGTATAACCAGAGATGTGCTGGCTTATCAAGCAGCAGCTGGCCCACAGTTCCTCCTGCATCTCTCCCATCAGCTCGCTGACTCCTGGGTCATGTATCGGGCATTTCAAAGTGATGGAGGAAAGCATTTTAAAGCAATGGTGTGTGTGTGTGTGTGTGTGTGTGTGCATGCGTGTGTGTGTGTGTGTGTGTGTGTGTGTAATGACTCGGGAATTTAAATGTAAACAAAAAAGTTATAAAAATATTTCTTCCTCACCACAGAGAGAAGGAGGCCTTTCTCAGGCAGAACACAAGACATGGATGCCATAAGAGAAGAGGTGGGCCTTTTTGAATCCCTCAGAATGGAAACTTTGGTAAGACACCATCATCAAGCAATACATAAGGTGAAACAGAACCACAGAATTCAAAATAGGGAAACAGAACATTCCGCGATGAAGACAACAATAAAGTAAAAAGAGTCAGGTAGAGTTGCCCTTTCCACCACTCTTGTTTAATACAGTCTTGGGGGTCATGGCGAGAGTTTAAAAATAAAAAACCCAAAAGTCATTCAAGTTGGCAAAGAAGAAGCAAAAGTCTTTCCATTTGCAGATGATATGATCTTGCATATAGATAACCCCAAAGACTCATTTTTTAAAATTGATGGAAATAATGGAAAGTTTTGTAATGTGGGAGCCTATGAAATCAAAATACAAAGAAGCATTGCAATTATTCTATGTTAACTAAGCAGACTCTTAAAAGGGAAAAAATTAAATGCCATTTATAATTAAAACCCCAAAGATAAAATACGTAGGAATAAACTTAACCAGAGGAACAAAAGAATTATACACAATCATAAAACACTACTACAAGAACCAAAAGAGACTTACATAAATAGAAGACTATCCTATGTCATGGATAGGAAGACTTAATATAGAGAAAATGTCAATATTATTAAAATCATTCTATAAACACAATGCAATTCCAATCCAAATCTCAGAATAAGTTTTCAAAGAAATGGAAAAACCAATCACTAACTTCATACAGAAAGGAAAGAAATACAGGGTAAACAAAATACTTCTATAAAACAAAAACAAAGTGGAAAGCTTCTCACATTCTCTGATTTCAAAACCTATTATACAGCCACAATAATCAAAACAGTTTAGTATTGGTACAACAATATATATGCTGTACCAAAGGATCAGAACAGAGAATTCAGGAGTGTAACCAAACATCTACAGACAGCTGCTTTTAATAAAAGACTAAGACATATTTAATGGGAAAGAGATTGGTTTTCAATAAAGGGTGCTGAAAAAATTGCACCTAGAAAGAATGAAACAGGACCCACGTCTCACACTATATACAAAAACAACCTGAAAATAGATGACAGGTTTAAATATAAACTCTAAAACTATAAGATGGAAAAATAAGGACAGACTTAAGGGCCCCAATATAAGGGCCCCATATGTACACTACCTAACATAATGGAAAATGCCCACAAATGTGATATTTATGTAATCAAAAGAATCCATTGAAATGGTAAAAATCAACCCACAGATTGGTTAGGGTGGGGGATTGACAATAGCACACTAGACAAAGGGTTAATAAAAAAAATCTGTAGAAAATAACAATGCTTTAATGAGAAAAATACAATAAACCAATAAAATTGGGTAGATGACATTGGCTAGACAACTCACCAAATGCGACATCCAGGTGGCCAACAATCACATGAAAAAATTCTTGAGATCATTAGCTATAAAAGAAATATAAAATAAAATGATGAAATTCCACCTCCTGCTGACCCTGATAGAAAAATTTAAATAAATAAAATAGAAACGATGGAAAATAATAAATGTGGAGATACTGGAACACACATGGATTGCTGGTGAGGTCGCAGAGACGCCCAGCCAAGGAAAAAGAGTATATGACACTTCTGTAGACAAATGCAGATAGGAATTCCATATGACCCAGAAATCTTGCTACTTGGGATGTACCCCACAGTGACAAAGAACCAAATATGAACAGATATGACACCCATGTTTATCACAGAATGATCTAGAATAGCAGAATATTGGAAACCAACAAAACGCCTGTCTGTGGAGGAGTGGATAACTGAATGCTGGTATGCACATACAATGGAATATGATTGATGCATCTCTAGAAAACAATCATGAAACTGTCTAATGCCTCATGGCAAGGTCAAGTTTGGAAGACATTATGCTCAGCAAAGTTAGCCAGTCACCTGAAGATCCAGATGGACTGTTTGACACCACTATTGTGAAATAAAACAAGAAAAATGGTTTTCTTATCCCAACCCCAAAAGCAGACTTTGAGGGTGTGTTAGTCCGGGTAGACTAGAGAAACAGGTTCATAGACACACATATGGATATAAGGGTAAGGTTTATATATAAGAGGAATGGGACTTTGAGAAAGCATCCCTTCCCAGTCCAGTTCAAAGTCATAAGTCCGATAGTAGCCCATATGCCCGATACCAGTCTATAAAGTCTCCTTCCGACTCACGAAATCACAGGCCAGTGGATGCAAAATTCTGGGGTAGGCAGGGGTCTCCCCATGACTCCTCACTTCTGGGGTTCAGGGTCCATCAACAGCATCCAGTGGTGGTAGAAGTAACTCAGCACTGGCAGGGGTCTCCATGTGGCTTCTCCAGCTTAGAGGTCTGGTTCCATCAGGGTAAGACTGTGTGACTTCTCCGGCTCCTCCAGCTCTTCAGATGCTACCATCTTGTCTTGTTCGTAATTTATCATCTCTGAGACTAACTCCCAACAACTGGGGAGATAACTTCTCATCTCCATGAGGGAAATATCGCGAGATTTTCCAGAAGTCTCAGGAGAAAGCCATGCCCACAGGGAGGCCTCATTGGCTACTCAGTGGCTATCTCCAGATTAACAGGCTAGACTCCACCCGTACATCTCACCACAGAAGGCTACTATGTATGTATGCGTGTGTGTGTGTGTGTGGGGGGGGTGATAGGGAGGGATAGCTGAGAAGGGGTTCAGGGAGGGATGAAAAGATAGGGGCCCCTACACAGGGGGCTTTCTGGATCCTGTCAGGTTGCTGAAGAGTTGGCCTGTCCATCTGTGCTTTGCTGGCTTCTTTCTGAGTGCACTAGAAAGATTCTAGAAAGATGGACTGGCCCTGAAAAGGACAAACGTGTGTCCTTCCTGGGAATCTATCACTATTCCAAAGTAAAAAAGTTAAAAATAACAAATAAGGATAAAGAAAGCAAACCCCCCAACAACAGACCGATGCCTTTCGTGTACTTTCTTTCATACTTCCACAGCAGTGCTGGTCTTTCTCATTTATTATATAATGTTGTTTTCAGCTCTGGAGAGAGATATTTTTGGCCTGGGGCCTTTGAAGAACAGACTTCCTGCACCCACCGCCTTGCACTTCTCCAGCCCTGACATTATTTTTAGTGGGCAACCTGGCCCTATTTCTGGCAAAGAAGTCTGAGGGCTATTTGTGAGCTCAGAAATGTAAAAAAAAAACCAGAAGAAGCTGAAGTTGGGGTTGGTGGTGGTGGGGTGTTAAAGTGTCCGTGGTTTAATCATTTGCTGATGTTTTTTTCATACTCTAATTTACTGGTGCATTAACCCTTCAACCGCTCCCTTCCCCTGGGGTCAATCTCATCAACTCTTCTTCCCTAGGAATCTGTTAGTCTTTCTTCTTCTCCAGATCCCTTTCCTCAGACTGTGCAGAAAGCCCCCGGTCTTACCTGTTGTCCATACCCCAGGGAGGAGGTTATATGTAGATCCTTGTAATCAGTTCCCCCTTTCTACCCCACCTTCCTTCCATCTTCCCCGTATCACCACTGTCAGCACTGGACAGGGATCATCTGTCCTGGATTCCCTATTCCAGTTTCTATCTGTACCTGTGTACATCCTCTGGTCTAACCGGATTTGTAAGGCAGAATTGGGATCATGATAGTGGTGGGGTGGGGGGGAGGGAGAAGGAGGCTGCAGGGAGGAAGCATTTAAGAACTAGAGGAAAGTTGCATATTTCATCATTGCTACACCGTACCCTGACTGGCTCAGCTCCTCCCCTATGAGGGAAACTATTTTCTGAACAGTCTGAAAATAGGGAAATTCTATGATTATCTCAACAGGTGGTGAACCCATCTGATAGAATCCAGCATATTCCACAGAGGGAAATGAAAACACCGGGAAGAGG
>PVJH01044677.1:0-12856 GCA_004026705.1 Nesogale talazaci | reverse complement strand
CTGGTATCACCACTCTCACCACTGGTCCTGAAGAGATCATCTGTCCTGAATTTCCCATATTTCTGGCTGCAGGGTACATTCCCTGGTCTACTTGGATTTGTAAGGTAGAATTGGGATCATGACAGTGGGTGGGAGGAAGCATTGAAGAACTAGAGGAAAGTTGCATATTTCATTGTTGCTACACTGTACTTTTACTACCTAATCTCCCTGTGACCTCTCTGTAGGGGGATGTTGCTTCACCTACAAATGAGCTTTGGGTCCCCAATCTGTACTCCCCCTCATTTATAGTTATATAATTTTTAGTTCTTTACCTGATGCCTGATACCTGATCCCTTCAACACCTCATCATCACATAGGCTTGGTGTGCTTCTTCCATGTGGGCTCTTGCTTCTCAGAAAGATGGCTGCTTGTTTACTTTCAAGCCTTTAAGACCCCATATGCTATATCTTTTAAAAGCCGGGCACCATCAGCTTTGTTTACCACATTTGCTTATGCACACATTTGTCATCAGTGATCATATCAGAAAGTTGGACACTCAGTGTTATGATGTGAAGTGCTTTAAAGCCTGATAACTGACCTCTTTGACACCTCATGGTCATACAAGCTGGTGTGGATCCTCCATTTGGGCTTTGCTGCTTCTGAGATAGGTGGCTGCTTGTTTATTTTCAAGCCTTTAAGACCCCAGATGCTACATCTTTTGATAGCTGGGCACCATCAGCTTTCTTCACCACATTTGTTTATGCACACCTTTGTCTTCAGTGATTGTGTAGGAAGGTAAGCAGCATGGAATGCCAATTTAATAGAACAAAGTGTTCTTGCATTGAGGAAGTACTTGAGTGGAGGTCCAACACCCACCTGCTGTCTTAATACTAACCCTATAAGTATATGCATGTTGGTCTAGTTCCCCACCATCACATCTAAATATATTCACCTAAACACATGCCTGTATTTAGACACCTACAAAGGTTCTTTACCTCCCAGTTCTTTCCTCTATTTCCTTTTACTTTCCTCTTGTTCCACTATTATGCTCAGCCTCCATTTGACCCTCAGTATTTACAATACTCTTGATTAATCCCTATCAGACCTCTCACACCCACCTTGCCACTGATTTTGGATCTCTTGTTGTTCCCTTGTCCCTTGGGATAGTTGACACCACTTCTCCATTTCCCATGTCCCCCAAGAACCATCAGTCCCCTTATTTTCTCCTTCAGGATAATCATCCAGCCTATCTTGTTTAGATAGAATTATAGAGATAATGATATGTACAAAGAAATAAACATGACATAGCAAAATAAAACAACACAAGAAACCAAAAGACAACAACAAAAAAACTCAATGTCTGGGAAAAAGTATACAATTAAATAAAAAAAATATCAAAAGAAAAACCTGTAAACAGTTCAAAGTCTGGTCATTGACCTCTAGAAGGGTCCCCCAGCTGAGTCAGATGGGGTGCCACATCCTGGCCCCAAAGTACATCCTCGGCACTCTCTCGGGAACTCCATGCGCTGCTCCCTCTGCTGCTCTGAAACACGTCCTTGCCTCAGAGTGGTGGGGTCAGACTGGGTGCATTCCCGACTCTACTCCTCCAGTGTTGAACCCGTAGGGCCTTGGGTCAGTAAGGGGCCCTGTATTTCATAGTGTGGTTGATCATTTGGTCCTCTCTGAAGAATGGCTGTTCTGAGGTTTCTTGTTTCTTTATATTTCATTGCAAATCAGACAGTTTGAATAATGTGATATGGCCACTTGGGAAAGCAGATTTTCCCTCCTGTACAGGGCTAGCTGGTTTTTTTTATTGTTTATTATTGTTAACTATTGGTTTATTGGGTGACTTTTCTGAACCAATTCTGCCATCTCTTTTCTTCATCGGGGTGACCATCGAAGTCTCTGTCACTGTGGCTTAAAGTGCAGTTAATAATTGGACAGAAGTGTCCGGAAATCAAACGGTCTCCCTGCCTTTGCCAAGGTGCTCTGCTTGTGTGCTGGGACATGCCCTCAGCACTCACTCAGGAGGTTGAAGACCATGTTTTGGTTTGTTTTGTTTTATGTTTCTTGCTGAGCAAGAGGTGAGAGGCTAGGCCTTTAATGGCTCTTATCTTATTATTCACCTAACCTGGGACTATGCTCTGGTATTCCCATATGCAATTAGATATGCATATGACCTTCTATATTCCCAGGAAACACTGGAGTCCTTTCAAAGCTCTATTCCCCAAATCATCACACTCTATAAACACCTCTCTCAAGCTTTTTGGTCCAGATGGCGCAAGGATTCCCCGCTCAGCTGCTAACTGAAAGATTAGTGATTAGAACCCATTGACTCACGCCACCGGCAACATTCTCTTGTGGGGTAGTGGTTTCAAGCTGGGCTGCGATGTCCCAAAGTTGCCCTCAACTTGATGGCGGCAAGCAGAGGGGAAGTTATATGCTGGCACATGTGGTTGCTGTATGTTAAAATTGATTCCACGGCACTTAGGAACAATATTGTCACAACTATCGTCTAGTGCCATAGGTGGCAGATATACATTGACTTATAAAGGCTTCTTGGGGGTCTTAGTCCCCCATTGCGTGAGATGAAGGGATGGAACCCTTTGAGCAGGGCTTCAAGCAAGCTGCCAGACAGATCAACGAAGGCAACACAGAAGCGAACTTGGTCCTGTCCCTTCCTTCACCACCACTGGAAAGTATACTTTTACCGTGAAGGCTATTGCTAGGAAATGAGACTCCAAACTCCAGCCCAACGCCATTGAGTCGATGCCTGCCCAAAGTGATCCTCTAGGCCAGGGTAGAAATGCCCCTGTGTGTTTCTGAGACTGTAACTCTTGACAGGAATAGAATCATCTTTGTTGGATAGTGAGAGGCTGTGGTTTCAAACTGCTGGCCTTTTAGCTTGCAGCCCAAAACATAACCACTACACTACCATGGTTCTCAAGAAACGGGAACTAGACTATGTTAAAATGCTACACTGCTCATTGTTCTCATTAAAATTCAGCCTCGTCCCCCACCCCTTTTTTTCTCTTGAGCAAGTAATCCCTGGGTTGTTACAAACTTTTGATGAGTTTCCAGAATTTTGAAATAAGTGATTGACTGTTTTTGTCAGGTTTTTTATTGTTTCCACGGAGGGATGGGTTTTTGGAGTTCTTTAATCCTCTCTTCTCTTTTTAAAAGCACACATCTAATGAAATATTAAGAAGGAAGCTCACTTATCAAGAAAATCAATAGTAAATGTGTAATCAGAACAAACTGCTTTTCAAATTCACAGTTTACCAAGGAAGCATTAGTGACATTCTTGACTACTTGGAAATAGGAGCCGCACTTTCCTGGTAAAGCATCACAATCTACTCTAAAACAAAGAAGTTAGTTTAGAAATGAGAGACCTATGGAAAATGTAGCACATGTGCTGCTAGAGCCATGGGTTAGATATACACCATACAGTCAGGCACGATGTTTTTGCTGCAAATGGTTATGGTTCTCCAATAGTGTCACTTATTTTTAAATGAAATTTCCTTGCCAGGTAAGAAAAAAACCAAAAAACTAAGTGATAACTGCCAGGTGTTGCTGCTGCTATGAGAGGAAGGAGTCTGCAAACAGATAAATGATGCTTGGCTGATGTTTCAGATAGAAAATCAATCGAGATGGCACCAATCATGGGTCATTTTCCCCCAGCAGATTCATGATGTCAAAGCAAAGATTTTAGACGTCCATTGTGTTGAATTTGTGCTGAATCAGTGGATACTCATTGTGAATTTTACTGTAAAGACAGTTTAGAAGTTCAATAATGACGATCAGATGCTTTGTTTTGGTAGTGGTAATATATATTTTGGTAGGTCACGGCATCAAAGCACAGCTATATTCTTACCAAATCAGGAAACTATGGAGCCAAATGTATTTGGAATTGGTTGTGTTTACATATAGTACATAACTATATGTTCAGTCTGGAATCCCCTAACAAATCAAGACAGAAGCTTTAGCTGTGCAGATTTATAAGTGTGTGTATCTGTATATATATTATTTGTACGTATACATTATACATATACACATGTGCATGCACACAGAATAATGAAACTGCAAATATGTCTGTGCAAAAAAATGATGCTGGATACAAAAAGGTACTTGAGCTTGGTTGTGGATGCTTTCTCTCATTACCCATCATCCATTGGGATTTAGGAAATGTGGGGACTTTGGAGAATTACTTAAAATCCACCGACGTGTCCCGGGATACTATTATGTCTGTTTACAAATGTGTTCTTTAAGCTGTGGTTGCATTTTGTTCAACAGATAGCACTTAATAATAAGCACAACACACTTAATGATTTTATCCCCAGAAAAAGGACAAAAGAGTACCCTGAGATAAATGCAAAGATTATTACTTTGAAAATATTTGGATGAAATATTTATGTGTTTTATTTGAAATGCATGCTATTGATCATATCTCCAGTTTAGCCAGATGCTTTGAGCATTCCATGTGTCTCAACTCTGGATAGAGCAGATTTTCTTAATTTAAGATATTATTGTCTACAGGGTAAATTCAATCGAAGGTGTCAAATATTTTAAATTTAGCAGCAGTAAGGTGCAACTTTAGAGAATATTATAGGAACTTTTATTAGAAAATTAAAACCAATGACACTGAAAAATGTACACTGAAAAATCTATAGAACCCACTATTAGAAACAGTTATGAATAAGAAGTTTATGGATATGCTCTAAGAATTACTCTATGTTCTTTTTTAAAGCACAGATGTTGAAGTTAAGGGATTTAAAAAAATAATTGAATATGCAGTAGTGGTATAATAGGTATGCAAGTCTTTTCCTTCAGAGAAAAGACCCTAGAACATTGCTCTGTCCAATAGAATTTTTTGTGAGGGTGGAAATGTTCAGTGCTATTCAATATCTTAATCACTATGTTTCTACTGATTACATGAAATGTGGTTGGTGAGAACAAGAATGAAACTGTTCATTTAATTTTAATTAACTTAAATTTACATTTAAATAA
This sequence comes from Nesogale talazaci, assembly GCA_004026705.1. Lineage (NCBI taxonomy): Eukaryota > Metazoa > Chordata > Mammalia > Afrosoricida > Tenrecidae > Nesogale > Nesogale talazaci. The sequence goes on along the minus strand of PVJH01044677.1, from coordinate 7,870 downwards.
CCACACCTGACTAGCGGCTACCCTGTTAGACAATGCAGTGAAAAATCGGTAAAGTTTTTGGTTAAATAAATTATAGTTAGGATTTCTTGCACCTGCTTTTTCTCTCTCCTTTAATAAAATATAGTAATAATAGTGAAAAATATAAATCAATAATACTTTAAACATAGTTAAATGCTAGATCCTTCCCTTAGTGAGACCCTATCCAGCATTGATACACCTTTGAACAGTTGAAGCAAAACCTGAACTTCCAGGCCTCATTGATTCTTTTAGGGACAATGGCAAGAGGGAGAAGTAGAAATAGATTTAGGAAATGGATTATTATTTAGTATTCTAAATAATTAAGGTTTCGTGTTCAAGCAGGGAGGCAGTGGTGGCATCCTGAAATAAGAAAGGCAATTTGACTAACTTCTGTTGAAGAGATTATGAGAGCAAGTCAGCCCAGAGCATGAACCAAGGGTGATGACTGAGCCTGGGGCCTGATGGAAGACAGAGTTCTCTGTCCATGGCTAGAGGAAGCCAGTCCATTGACAGATCACACTGCGACTAGTATGGACTCCAGTCTTGTTAGTCCTTTATCAGAATTTTCCACTTCTTTGTTTCAAGCGTTTCTTCCCTTAAATATTTCAATGATCCTACTGCCACTGAATGGTGTCCTATTTAGAATGAACTTTGATGGCGTTTCTGAGACTGCCCATCTTTACAGGAGCAGACAATCGCATCTTTCTGCTATGGGCCAGCTGGTGGGTTTGAACCACCGACCTTGAGGTTAACCACCCAGCACCTAACCCGCAGTGCTACTGGGGTCTGTTCGGGTACCATGAGTCAATAAAGCCGTAGTTTCCCTTGGTTAGCACAACCCAGGTTACCATTCCTTTAAAAATAAAACACCAGAACATAAGCATAAGTGCACATACATGCTCACTCAGCTACCCTTACCTTGCCACTTTTATGACCATTACCTTTTCCTTCCTTCGTCTATCAACTGGAAAAACAACAAATATCTCAAGGAGCAGCCTATCATTTCTTTAGAATGCGTGCTATCTTTCCCTTACCTTGGCACTAAGGGACACGAACCTGCCTTGATACACCTTTAAGCACTTTGGCCCAGAAAAAGGAATGATCAGCTTAGTTTATCATAAACCTTTGGATAGATGAATATATGATTTGAATTTTCTGGGAGCCTTGATTTCTCTCACAAGTAATATCACATTTCTTTGTTCTAGATTTGGCTGACTGCCTTTTATCTTCAGAAAAATATCGATATGCATTCTAAATTACCCCAGTCTTTAAGTATGGGGCCTGAAATAATACTCCCTTTAAAAAGGAAATTGTGTAAAAAAAATTACACAATTCAAATTTTGACTGAACATTATTACCAGGGCTCTTTACCACAGAGAAACCATTACTAGGCCATTGGGGACCGTGGCAAGAATTAGTGAAAACTCTGTAGGTTGATGCAAAACTATGCACATAATGGTGCTTATTTACAATGAACGCCAGATAGCTGCCACAGTACTCAGAGTAATGTTCTGTATCATATTTAGGACTTTAATTTGGGTTCTGAATCCCTTCTTTCAAAAATCAGAACTAGCTCAACAAGTCTCTATTCAGAGAGCTCAAGAGATTAGCACACTAGCAAATTTCAGCAGATTAGGAACAAATGAAAACAGCATTCAGAGAAAAAGAAAAGTAGATATTTTGTAGAAAATGCTCTTCAGAGAGGCTAGAAATTTTATCATCTTTTCTTCCTCAGCCCCTTCATTTCTTGCCTCAGAAAATGGCTAGGTACGGCTACATTGTCAGGCACAGACAGTGACAGTCAGTGATGTTTACTGGGCCTGTGGCGCAGTGGGAGCTGGCATGGTGAGAGAGATTCAATAGAACTGCCAGACCCAGCTCTGCCTCGCTGGAAACGGAACACGAAAAGCATACTCGCAGAAGAATACAGCCAGAGCGTATGAATTGAGCAAAATCTCTCAGCACATGATTAGTGAGAGATCATTGAGAAGAGGAATTAAGAGAATTAGGTCAAATTAATCAAGGGAAGTTCTCCTGGAGTGGTTTTTAAAGACAGGTTTGAAAGGTGGGAGAGCGTTGAATTGGATGGACTGGGAGGCTACATCTATCCCTGCTAGCCCATCTCACCAGCGGGCGGCTGTCATTTGCACCTCACATCCCCAACTCTGCAGTTCATTTTGGCAAACCATATGACTGAAGCCAGCCAGGTATACATTGGAGAGGCTGTCAAAGTGTTTTGCGACACAATGTTATGCTTCATTTTTTGAATACCAGTTTCCGCACCAGTCTTACAGATCAACCTGTGAACCGTCCTCATAGGAGACCCTTCTTTAGAAGAGCTCCTTTGAAGGCAGAAGAAGCATGTCACCTACTCTGAAAGAAGAGCATCCCAAGTGCCACACAAAGTGAAGCAGAGATTGCTAACCAAAAGATGAGCCATTAGAATCCATGCCTGGCCTTGAGACGTGGTAGGCAATCTGCTGCCATAAGACTCCAGTGGATTGTGGGGCAGCAGCAACACCCCCCTCCCCCAGCCAAGATCTGTAGGAAGCTCCGGAGTTTGACAAAAGTCCACGTGTGGGGATGGAAAAGATTTCAAATGACCCAGGATACTGAAGCAAATTTATTGACTTGACACAGGCCTCTTTTTCCGAACTCCCCGCCCCCCAATATGAACAAGGGGCCTTCAGCATCAAAATCTACTTTTCATCAGATGACCATGTATAAAGAAAAGAACTCTCACCCAAACATGGACAAGGGGTAGATTGGTCTTCTGGCAATTAGGCCTGATAACTAAAACCAGCCATGAAAAATGACCAATCAGCCAGTCCCTCACAGCACTAGTGAATGACCTCTGGGCTGCCCCAGCTGAAGAATGCTCTCAGGACTGTCAAAAATTCCTTAAGAGTGTGGAGGCAAGTGCCACAATTGAATTCTGAAAGTGGGAGCAGAGACCCCAGCAGTGCAATCTCATTGCCATTGAGTCAATGCCAACATATTTCGACCCTCTGTGGGTTTCCAAACTGTAACTGTGTGTGAGAGTAGGAAGTCCAGTCTTTCTCCTGCAGAGTTGCTGGTGTTTTCAAACTGCTGATCATGGCCCAATGCTTAACCACTATGTCACTGGGCCATCCAGAGCTCCACAGAGCAGGACTCTGTGAAGAATTGATACCTTTCACCATCTGGAGTGTGCTTGGATCAGTTGCTAACTTCTTGATTTTCTTCATTACCAGTGGCCTCCACAAAACCAAGCTCACTGCCATAGAGTCAGTTTTGACTCAAGGCAATCTTACAGGGCAGGGTTGTGTAATTGCCCCTGAGCTTCTGAAACGATAGCTCTTTACAGGAGTAGAAAGCCTGGTCTTACTCCAGTGGACCGGCTGGTGGTTTCAAACTACTGACCTCACAGCAGCCTTTATGCCACCAGGTTTCCTCATACAAGTAGTCTAGTACCTGTAAAGAAAGACTTCAATGTAAACATGTTAATATATAATATAAGGAGATAGGCCTATGTACATATATTTAAATATTAAGTGTTAAGGTAGCAGACAGCCATTGGACTTCTATTCAAGTGCTTCCTCAATACAAGAACACTTTGTTCTAATAACCTGACATACTGTGATGCTCACCTTCCCAACAGGATCACTGAAGTCAAAACGGTGCATAAGGAAATGTGGTGAAAAAAGATGATGGTGCCCAGCTACCAGGGTCTTAAACCCTTGAAGATACACAAGCAGCCATCTAGCAGAGAAGCAACAAAGCACATATGGAAGAAGAACACCAGCCTGTGTGATCATGAGGTGTTTCCAGGATCAGGTTTCCGGCACCAGAAGACCCCAAACAAGCAAATATATTGATAAAAGAGGGAGTTCGAAGTGAAGACCCAAAGCCCATCTCTAGACAACTGGACATTCCTTTACAGAAGAGTCACAAGGCAAGGATGAGACAGTCAGGGCACAGCATAGCACTGACAAAACACACAGCATTTCAAACACACGACATTCCTCCAATATTTAATGCACCCCCCACTATCATGACCTCAGTTCTGCCTTTCAAATCAGGCTAGATCGGAAGTGTACACTAGTACAGTAAAAGGCTCTTGCCTCATGGAATCCAGGACAGATACACCCTTTAGGGACAGTAATGGGAGTAGTGGTACCATGAGGGTAGAGGGAAGGAAGGGGGAGAAAGGGAAAGAAACCAGGAACTCACTGCAATGATTAATGTATAACCCTCATCTTCCCCTCCAAGAGCGGGTGGTGAGGGGTGGAGGGAGGGAGATGAACAACAGAAACATGGGTGAAGGGAGAGCACAGATGGTGTAGGGTATGAAAATAATAATAATAATTTATAATTTATCAAGGGTTCATGAGGGTGGGGGAAGGGAGGGGGAACTGATACCAAGAGCTCAAGCAGAGAGAAATGTTTTGAAAATGATGAAAACATATATACAAATGTCTTTGATACGATTGATGTATGGATTATTATAAGAGTCCCCAATAGAGTGATTTATTCATAATAAATATGCATTAAATTTGTGGTATCATGGCTCTTTCTTTGTTTTTAAAAAGCAGGGTTTCAGTCTACATTAAAGGAATGCTGTTTCTGTTCCTGTTCAAGTTTACCCCAAATCTTCAACTTACATTTCAAAACCTGTAAAGTTTTTGTTTGTTTGTTTAAACAGGATTTGGTGAGGAGTGGAGGAAGAGGGAGAGTGTGTGGCTCTCCTTCTTCCCCCCATGTCCTCCTGATGATGCCCCACTTTCTTGTATTGTATTCATTTATTGACTAACCCAAACCCAGGTCCAGCTTATCCCTTGGCTTTTCTTCTGTCTTGCTCTACCTGGTGTGGGAATGCTTCCAATGCTGTAAAAATAAACAACTGAGCAGAATTAAACTCTTTTTTTTCTGTTGTTTGTTTGCATTTCAGTTTTACTTTTAGAACTGTTTTGTTGACATATGCTCTATGCACAATACAATTTTTGAATATATTAAAAAGTTGTGCAATCATCACCATTACCAATGTTAGACCATTGTCTTCATTCTTGTATTCATTGTTATTAGGTCCCCCTTGCCTAGCAAGCTCCTCCATCATAACACCGAGGGTCTATTAATCTAGTCACTGTCTCCACGGATTTACCCATACTTAAAAGGAAACTTCCTTTAAAGAAAATCGCACCAAGAAAAACCAAAAAAAAAAAAAAAGCCGTTGAAATAAAGCACTGATAAGCTTCAATCCAAAAAGAAAACAGGAAATGATAAGTACCAGAATAAGTTAAAGATGAGTTACAAATGTAAAGCAGATGATAAAATGTTAAATTTTAAGCAAACATCTGCCTTGGAAGAAAAATATATAGCCAGAAGGATCCTTGGAGGCAAGGATAGTGACACTTCTCATGTTCCATCCCTGGAAAAGGACATCTTACTTGGAAAAGTAGAGGGGCAGCAAAAAGAGGAAAACCTTCAACTAGTCAGTGGTTCTCAACCTTCCTCATGCCACGACAACCCTTTAATCCAGTTCCTCAGGTTGTGGTGACCACCTGCCAACCATGAAGTTAGGTTGTTGCCACTTCATCGCTGTCAGTTTGCTACTGTTATGAATCAGGCAACCCCTGTGAGAGGGTCATTCGACATCCCCCCCCCCCAAAGGGGTCACGACCCACAGGTTGAGAACTGCTCGACTAGATGCATTGCTACTGTGGATACAATGGGCTCAGCTATATCAACCATGGTGGGACTGGTGCTGCTCAGGTGGTGTTTCATTTGTGTTGAGGGTCACCATGAGTCAGAACAGACTTGAGAGGGAATTCAATGGATTTGGGGTTCTGTTTTCAGTTGTATAAAAGAAAACCCAGCTCTTGTGTAAAAAAATGACTAATCTTCATATGATAATGTAGACTCAATGGGCAAAGAGTCCTCAATGGCCCTACATGTTTGCTGATTGACCCCTAATCTGGCATAGGCCCCTAGGGGAAAGGCTGCAGGGACAGGACTATGGTACCCAGGGATGGCCCTATTAAGCCCAAAGACACTGTTCCTTCACACCTGGTGAGGAATTTCTCACCAGGAAGGCCGCTTGGGCTGAAAGTCAGTTTCAACTGGGGAACAGGTAGCTGTGGTTTCTGGTAATATTTTGTTTCTTGACCTGATTAGTGGTTAGCAGGTTATGTACCTTAATTGCTCATTAAGCTTTACATTCTCTTCATAAGGTCTTCTTTATTCTCCACTGGGAAAAAAAATTAAAAAGGAATCAGCAAGGGAGGGGAAGTCACTGGTGAGGAAGTTGTTGTTGGGTACCATTGAGCCTGCTCCAGCTCATAATCACTGCATGTCCAACAGAAGGAACCATGGCTACCACCCTCCCATCACACCCCTGGGCCAATTCAGCTTGCCAAGGGTCTTCCTCTTTTTTCCTGGCCCTCTGCTACATTAAGCCTGATGTCTTTCTCCAGGGATTGGTCTCTCCTGATAACTTGTCCAGAGGATGTGAGATGTAGACAAGAACTAACTGGGATGACTGAAAAGGAAATATACAAAGAGTAGAACCTTGCCAGAAAAAAAAATATCACGCAGGGAGTGGAAGACCCTGGGAAGAGTGAAAGACCACAGAGGTATTGATGTATACACAATCCTGCAATAACAGAGGTGCACGGGTAGACAGGAAGGCTGAACTGGCATGCGAAGGAGAATGAGACTATGTTCATAAATGCATGAGTTTGACAGAGGCTATTGCTACATGTGTATTTACCTAGGCTGTAAATAATGAATGTGGGGGCAACGTTATGAAAACTTTGTAGACATAACCAAACATCTTAAGGGGATGAGTCACTGGGCCTATGAGCTCATGGCTATGGTCTCAGGATAAACTCAGGTCAATTTGACAGGACATAGTCCACAAAGTTGATGTTCTACATCCCTCTTTGATGAGTAGCAAATAGAGGTCTGAAAAACTTAAGAAAGACCACTAAGGTGCAATGATTGGTCTTTGTCCACAGGAAAGAAGAATGATGAAAATGGAAGGCACCTGAAGACAATGAGTCCGCTGGACCATGAAAATATCAGTGTCCACATCCCTAAGAACTGGATGGTGCCTGCGTGCCACTACCAACTTCTCTGAAAGGAATCACATTTGGAGGTCCTGCACAGAGTGAGATGAGACTCAAAATCATAAAAGAGACAAAACGTTGGATAAAGAATGGGGGAGACTAAATTTCTGAGTCAACCTTCAGATTTGGAACTGAACTCACCCCGTGGCTCAATTTTCTCTGTGACAATAAACTCGCCACCCTAGACTCTATACCATCTCAGGGCAACTCTATAGGACAAGGCAGAACTCACATGGCAGTTCTTTACTGGAGCAGAAAATCCTGACTTTCTCCCAAGGAGTGACTGGTGGTTTCCAACTGTGGACTCTTTGGATCACAGCCAGGTCATAACCACTTTACCACCAGGGCTCCTTCTCTAACAATAGGCAAGTCTACTTGGAGAACAGTCACACTTGAAAGGAGTGAACACCTTAGACTAGTCAACCCCATAATGATCAAAGGGCAACAGCGTTTACCCAAGGACAAAGTAGAGAAGGATTAGACCAGGAGGATTGGGATCAGGAAACACAGGGAGAAAGTGGGACAGGTGATATATGGTGCATTGAGGGATTGCAATCAATGAGATGAAACAAAATATGGGGGGATATTGAATGTAAAATTGATAGTCTGCTCTGTAAACCTTCACCCAATCCACAATTGAAAGTTAAACAAGCAAATAAAATCAGGATACATAAATAAGTTAGCTAGTAAACCTTTCATGCAGATGTGGCTGTTGGATATGGATGGAGAGCAGACTGGAATCTATC